>PVKM010004146.1:0-29650 GCA_004027735.1 Carollia perspicillata
ACCTCTTTGCAGAATGTGGCTTGTATTCAGGATTGCAATCCATTCAAATTCTCTCTCTAAGAACACACAGGCATTAATGACTTTGATGTCTCATTTGGTGGGATATTAATTATCATGTTTGGGGAGACCTCTTGCTAGAAACACTTTTATCTTAGAGTTTTAAAATTCCTTTCTTCTGCTAAAAGATCAAGTAATTTTTTTCTAAGACAGAGGCAGTCTAAGACTTCTTTTTTTCTTCTGTTAGTTATTACTCCAGTGCAGGTTCTGGGTAAGAAAACTAACATAACCCACTAATACAGTTTAAACACTTTGATGTCTTGCCAAGAAACACACTTCCTTCAAGAGAGAAGTCAACATTTGTTTTTCACATTAAATGGCATTTAGTTGCCAGTGGAAAAAAAAATAAGTCTAAGGACCACTTTTTAATTCGATGGATGACAACCGCAGGGGTCTAAAAGAAAATAACAACGATAGCTATAGACACAAATAACTAAACGTTAGTATATCTCCCAGCTTCATTAATATGTAACAGACTCCCCAGTTAATCTCCAAAAGCTAGTGTTCCCCCTGTAAAATAGCACTCTGGGACGAATTGTACATGAGATCAATCACTGCTAACGCAGGAAGGTTTACTGCAGGAAAAAAAAAAAAAGCTATTTACACCTTCAAATAGAAGCTTTTCAGATTTAAGAGTAAGAGCCATACATCACCAAGAATAAATGATTATGAATTGGTAAACGCGCCCTCCAGCGATTAGCTATGCGATGCTATTTATCATTTCTTGGGTGGTGATGCTAGTGGAGGTTTTTTTCCTCCTCTCTTTTGCCTTCTTTTTCAATTCATCTGACTGTTTGGAAAGACAAGCTCGACAAGCAGAGAATAATAATAAAAAAAAACACCGCGGGAAAGTTTGTTTTTGCATATACTGTAAGTCATCAAAACATAGCTTTGCACATCTAAACAAGGCCATGTATGGAGAGCTAACAGGAAACAGCCCAGCCTTTTTTCATTGTTTCATTTGTTATTACATTATTTTTGCATTGAAATGGATATATCAGCAGGTATTATTTTTACTCTCCTCCCTCTCTTAATTAATCTTCTCTTTCCTATTTCCCTTTTCATCTAGTCTACGAATTTAGGCAGTTCACCATCAGTGCAAGTGCAACTTTCTCTCTCTCCATCCTTCTCTCCCTCTCTCCCTCTCTCTCTCCCTCCTCCCCTCGCTCTCCCGCGCGCTCTCTCTCTCGTTTCCCCCTCTCTTCCTCCCTCTTTCCCAACTTTCTTTGTAAGTGCGGGAGACGCTTGGTGTCTGTACTGCCGTCGGTGTGCATGGCAGCGTGCCTGCGCAAGACCACCGCCTGGAGGCCGGCTCAGCCACAGTTAGTTGTCCAGGGAAACCGTTTTCCCAGCAAGGCACGGGGTCAGGGACTCCTGGGGACCCTGCTTGCTGTTTGTAACACAAAAGCATATGCAGCCCCTAAACATTCCAACAGAGACAAAGGCTGGAGCCGAGGACTGACTTAACCCTGGTTAAAACTAACTCACAGCCCGCCTCCTTGGCCCAGTCCAAGCTGGAGGCAACCGGAGACTCGGAGGCCCCTCTAGTGCCAGGGGCTAGTAGAATTAAGCCCTAGCCTTCGCTGGGGTAGGGATCGGTGGTGGAGGCGATTCCTGGCGTTAAAGTGAGAATTTGCTCTAAAGTAGGGTGAAAGACAGACTCACACCGCTGAAGGGGTAGGGTAGGGGTTAGCCATCAGTCCCCAAGCTAAAGCTCATAGAGGGGCCGGGCTGTCAGCCAGTAATGCTAACCTGAGGGGCTTTGAACGGGAGAGCAGCGGCTCTAGCTTCGAGGAAAGTGGTAGGAGTGTCCACCCTTTGGTCAGTTACAACAACTGTCTAGCAGAAGGCAGGGTTGAACAAAAATTCTTGGGCAGGGACTTCGGAAGTACTGGTCACTATGTCTCGGGGCTCACCTGCCCACTGCTCTGAGAAAGTTGGCCACTTTTGTGATGACGTACTGTTGGTAGCTGGACTAGATTTCAAAGGCCCCAGAACCTCTACATCCAACTAGGGGTGTTGGATGTTTGAACTGAGGGAGAGTGAGGAGTTTTGGGGACCAGTTATTGTGGGCTACTAGGACCCCAAACTGAGAGAGAAGATGCCAGGGCAATTCTTTTATGCTCCCTGTGGCCTACAAATTCAGATTTGAATTGCGTTGAAAGCCTTTTTTCTTAGATAGGAAAGATTTAACAGGGCTGGGAGCGGGGTTGTGGCTGTAAGTCTGAATATTCCCTAAACGATCTTTCAATCAAACATACAGAAGTCCTTTTAGGTAGTTTCAGGTTGTAGAATAAACCCAGGGTGTGTCCTTCAAAGGTAGGAAAAGGACCCATTTTATGAATGCTTTATGATGGACTTTTAAAGCCAAAGCAGTTGCAAAGATTGCACCTATAAATACAGAAGAAAGTTCTTGTCTACCCCGAGAGTGGATAAGGATAGTTGGAGGCTGAATTAAAGTATCTAATTGAATCATACTTTACGAAGCTATTATAAAATAACACCAGGGGAAATGGGAGGAGAGGTCAAATGTCTCTCTCTTTTTTGTATCATGCCCTATTATGTAAACTTTTCTCCTTCTTTTCCCCATGGAATTTTCTCCCATTTTGGTAACTCATGGAAGGCTGGTATAGAAACATGCTTGAAGAATAATACATCCAGACAATATTGACTTTCTGATAATGAATTTCACTTTGCAAGGCTGACACAGTACTGTGCTTTAGAAAGGAGACATGGAGAAAAAGAATGAAATCAGAAGTTTTGAAAGACAAAACACACATTCATTCCTCTTGTATCTTCTTCCCAAGGAGCCTTTAATACTTTGTACTAAAGGAAAGAAGGAAAAAAGTTGTAATTATAAAGAATTAATTTCGCAACTCCAATAAAGAATATTATTCATTTGCTTGCCATTGTTCAAGATTTTATTGTTAATTTAAAATTTTAATTCCATTGTTTTATCATGTACAATCCATTTTTGAAATAAAGGATTCTCTTGATTATATGTTTTCAATAGTGAAATTCTCTAAAGATCTATAATATTATTATTTATCTGATTTTTGTAGCTCTGAGGGCTGTACACATGATGTAATTGCTTTAACATGTTTTCATAAATTACATTCAGAAATGTGTCATAGTAAATTACCTTTGTAATAAAATGTAAAAAATGCAAATGGCTGTTGTCTTTATTACGTTTTAAACCATTGGTTTATCTGCACTATTTCACTTGTCACTTGCACAATATGTTGGCTAAAGGGGCGGCACAGTTTGATAACAGAGAGCTGGGTCCTGTGTGTAATCTTGCAGGCACGTACAGTTTGGGTCATTTCCTCATCTCCCGCAGAAAAGACATTATCCTGCTCATATTTACATACTTTTCAATATTTGTCAAACAATCATAAATTATAAATTAATGAAATGTTCGACAGTCTTTGGAGATCAGACTAATGAAGACATTTACCTTTTTGGTGATTCTGAGTCTCATCTTTGTAAGTTTAATGACATTTTGACGCTCATGCTTTATTAGGCTTTATTAGATTTGTCCTTCACTCCTGCTGTCATTCAGATGTCTCTGTAGAAACATCACCTGCTTCAGGTACAAGAACAAATCGACTTCAACCAGGAAATCTTCTTAGTTTTAAGAATTAATGTCGAGTTAGGTTTAAAATATCACTGGAAAATTTTGCCCTTCTTAAATTTTTTAATGAGTCTGCTGTTACATTTATTTTACTATCAGGCAATAACATGGATACTCTGACAGAGGTGCAGCTGAGATACACTGTAATTTCAAGGTGATTTACAGTAGTGCCGACGAAAAGAAGGGTGAGCAGCTCTCAGGATTTTACCTTTTGGAATTGTATAAAATTTCATTTGGATTGAGGCCAGGCATGCAGCTCATAAACCACCTCTTTAGTCCAAAGGCAGAGGGCTCATTTAGACTTGGCCTAAATCAGGGATGGGCATCGTCTTACCCAGCTCTAGTCTTAGGCAAGCAAAGAACTCCTTTTCCAGAATGCCACCACCCATTGATTGGGTGCTGCAGTGACCCTGGATCCTCAGAAGGAAATTCAAGTATGTGCCTGCTTAGCCCTGGACAGAAAAGGATGGTGTAAGTGTATGGTGTCGGTGAGGTTGATACATTTTCCTGAAAAATATTGGCTCCCATGCTCTCATTATGATTGATAACCATAAGGCTTTTAAATAAAATTATAGGTGATGAATTTAGTTCAATCCACAGAGGTCAAACGATCAGCTTTGACTTAACATTCAAACAGTAAGTCACATGGAACGAATGCACATCTTTGACATTCATCCCCAGCCACGGTACAAGTGAGCTGGGGCTTTGGTACCGTGTTAATCTAAACAAAGGTCGAAGAGCTCAGGAAGTTGTGATGTCAATGTCTTTGCCATCAGATCGGGTAATTTTATTAGCTCTCTTGCAAATTTTATCAACCCATGTTAGTACACATCACTCCCCCTCCACTCCCGGTCCACCAGACGTTTTGCTTCCCTTAGCCTTGCATCCTTTGGGACATAGTGGCATTTGTGATGGTGGGAAGGGGCTGCCTGAAGGAGAGGCATTCATAGTCACCTTGGATTATCTTTAAGTAGACAGAAATGTGTGTGTATGGTGTGTATAGAGGGAGGAGGAGAGAGAGAGGGAGGGGCAGAGAGAGAGAGAGAGAGAGAGAGAGAGAGAGAGAGAGAGAGCGAGCATTTTAGAGGTGGCTGGCTGCCCTCCTGCAAGCTTTACACTGGCCCATTACATTCTCTTCAGCCAACTGGGCTGGAGCCTAAGCACAAGGCAATCTCTGGAGGGCGACTCCATTTCTCCACTGAAGCACGGACTTAGAGTTTAGCCTTTGCCTTTTTATGAAATATACACCAGGAATAAAACAGCAGCCTGTTAAAGGCCTCCATCAGAACCTATAAAAATGTTGAGAGTGACTTCAAAATATTTCCAAACACTACTTTTTAAAAATATACAATGGAGAGTTATTAAGCAGCTTCTTGGTGAAGTGAGCATTGCTTCCGCAATAATAAAAAATTGATATGCACTGCTAGTAAAGTAATTATGCACCATTCTGAAGACAGGGAGCAGGCAATTGTTAATCCACTTGCACACCCGTAGACCAGGAGCATCGAGCTGCAAATAGCTTAATTAAGTCATACACATAGACTATAACCACATCACTCCATTGCATTGTACACACTATATCTCAATTTATTGGGACAATTAATGGGAAAGCTCCACCTCAGGTGGGGATGCCATCCACTCTGCACCCAAGTTCCTTTCAAATGATACTTGCCCAGTGCAGAAAGCCAAGAACAAATGAGAATTAAGAGAGAAAGAATGATGCCCAGTTGGCAGTGGGAGTGGGTTTTGTCAGGAGCAAACTCTTGCCCAACAGAGGTGTTTGACTGGGATGCCATAAAAGCTGAGGCAAAACCTCTGCTTTGGACAGATCACAATTCCTGTCACGTATTTAAGTGGGCAGAGTCCCCATTAGATTAATTATAATGGTAAAGTGCAGAGCAAAGCTCCTTCATTACTTGTAAAAAATCATTAGCTCAGAAGGTCAGGGATGTGTTTGGACAGCTATTTAAATGAGATGTTCTACCTCCACACACATCTACCGTCAACAGGCAGTTTGATTTTCTAAGGTAAAACTACAGAAGGCTACAGGGACAACCCTATTGATTCCTCCCCCCACCCCCCATTTACAAACGACCAAGACACAAATTTCTCTCTAGGAATTCGTAGTTCTCTCTCATCTCTATTCTTGAGCATCTACATTATTCTAGGTGACCAGCAGCTGGAAACACTGTCACATGCACATTAAGGAGCCTTTGAAACAGGGGGAGTTGGACTGCTCCCTAAGCCAGCATACCCTGACTCCAGCTTCCTGTCCAGTCCAGGAGCAAGAGGACTGTTGGTACCCCTCTTCTCTTGAGGACACGGGTGACTTGCCCTCTTTGCACTGGGTGTCAGGCAGTGTTCAAATGTGGTGCCGAGGAGTGAAATGCCTAAGGCAGTGAAAACATTGACAGGAAGTCTAGTCCTCAGACTGGGTGGAGACCAGGCATCAACCTTTCTGTGTTTCAAACATCTCAGCTAAGTGGGTAACTACAAGTGACAAATAACTTGCATACATGCCAGTAAACGCTGGTTGATACGGGTCAGCCCCAGTCTTGGAGATTTTTAGCTTATTTGCTCCACAAGATGAGGACATTGATTTTGACAGCGTATTTCAGAGATACGTATTGGATTTTGATCTGCTACAGTCTTCTTCCTCCAGGGTCCTGGAGCAGTGGGGGATTTTCGACTATCACTCAACGGACACATTCACACTCCCTTCCTCCCCCCATCCCCACCCCACCCCACGGGTCAGCTGGGGAATAGGAAAAGGTTTCCTTCCAGCACCTCTGCAGAAAATACTTGGGCAGGAAGACCTCAAGTGTGAACTTGGAGTGCAAAGGGTAACTGGCCTGACCCTTTCAGCCAACAAGGAATCTTCCTCCAGTTCTCCTCTGGTTATTTTTCCTTTGCTTCCAAAAGGTATAGAAGCGAGCACCTTTTCCCAAAAATCTTCTCTGGTCTGGTTTTGGAGGATTTTTCCAGGGTCAAGACACCTTTGAGGGATTAGGATTGGGAATACTCCGGGCCTCCCCAGAGATACCTGGGGGTCTGAAGCCCCACACAGGGAGATCAAGGGAGTGCCTAGGCACCCACTGGGGCCAGGCTGTGCTGGGCAGAGAGAGCTGTTCTCATCAGGAGCCATCGGGATTTCTGTCGGGATTTCTGTCGGGTGTCAAGTGTACCAATCTGGGCATGTTTGGATATTCAGAGCAGAGGGAATTAAGGCATGCATCTGAAGAACCGCTTGTTGGGAGCCTAGGTCAAGGCGTACCATAAGGGCGGCACGTATGCCTGTATTTATAGTAAAAGCAACAGCAGTGATAACACTGACAGCACATCAGTAACATATTTAGTGCATACAATTCATACCTATTTTGCATTTAGTCTTATTTAAAACAAAAAAGCAAATGAACAAACAAAAACCCCCACCTGAAACATGTTTTATTTTGTGCCCATTTTAGAGATGAGGAAACAGAGTGTTGGGGTAGTCTAAAGGACTTCGTTCAGGGTCCTTTAGGCAGAGCACGAAGTACCTGTGGCAGAGCAGGTACTTGAAAAAGTGCACCGCTAAAAGACCCACTGTGTCTTTCCTTGAGCTACATCTCCTTTAGGAAAGGTTGGGGAAGTTCAGACATTGCCTCCCCTTTTCCCGCATGCTGCAGGCTCCCCAAGTTGATAGACACCCAGCGCTACTCCTTGCTCTCACTGACCTCTCAGTCCTCTTTCCCAGCCATGTCCCAAACTCCCTGCATGTTGAAAAGTGGGGGTCCTTTGGGTTTAGAAGGACTTGGAAGGCCAAATTTCCAAATCTCTCTGAAACCCCATCCTTTTACCACACCCAGTTCCCAAGCCTGGATAGTTGTAGTCAGGGTAGGGTGGAGTCCATCGGAAGGCCTTCCAGGAGGTGTTGGCCAAACTCGAAGACCAGATTAAATCCTGTAAGGGTTAGCACTGAGGGGTGGGATCCTGGGTGACTTCCCACCCTCTCCCCAATCTCCAGAGGCAGAGCCTCAGGTATTAAATCCCATTATCTGTTTTTACTCGCCTACCCCTTTTCTCTTCTTAGCCAACATCTGACTCCAAGGAATGTGGCTCAAATAGGGATGCATATTAATTTCACAACTCAATTCCAAAGTTGGGATGGAGCTGCTGTGGCCACTCAAGTCTGTCTCCCTCACCCTAAGAATGTTATAGGGGTCCCTCAAGAAATTTATCGGTGACACAGTGCTCTGCGGGTTGATATTGAATGGGAGTGAGCCATGAGAGTGTGAGACTGAGGGGTGAACATGATCTTCTGATTTTCCTTGGTTACATAGGGTGGGGTGGGGAGTGGTGGGGAGGGGTAGAATGATGGAACACATTTGTACTTATATTCAAAAGCCCCAGCTGCCCCCAGATGTCAAAGGCCCAGATGTTTCAACCAAGAACCCAGTGATGGCCCGCAATGAGCAGGCCTATGGCTTTCAGAGTTAGCTCCACACCCAGCTGCGCCAGCTCCAAAGTTTGCTTATTATCAAAGAGTAAATTGAAAAGTGACTTCTGCAAATCCCAAGGCAGGGAGGGTCCCACCAGCAACTTCTGGGTTGGGGAGCTGGGTGGGGGACCAAAAAAGAGGTGGAAAAAAAAAGCGGGGAAATCAATTGAAAAAAAAATAATAAAGATACACGCAGGATTAAATAAGTTAAGAAGCTCAGCCCGGCGGACTTCTATATCTGGGTTTTGAAATGGAGAGGGTCCCTCTACCTTTGGCCATCTGGCTGTTTTAAGCTCTGCCCCATGCTGTATGATTTTAGCTGAAAATCTCTTCCGTTGCAGCTTTGCTTTTATTGAATTCATCAAAAGCAAACTTTCCTTGAGTTTTTTTTTTTTTTTTAAGAGAAGGCTAAAATAATACGCCGACCACTGTGACATTCTCCGTGCCCAGGCCATTTTTCATAACGCCGTGGATCCGCTTTTGTGCCTCTGAGGCGACTAAACAGATGAATAACGAGCCAAGTCTCCCGAAAGTAAGCTAGCAGCTTTCTCAGCTCGGAAAAAAATTAACTGAAATGAGAGGCGCACGTAGAAACCCACACCCAAAGATGGGGGTCACATTTTTATTGCTCTGAATGACAACGACGTCTTTTTAAAAGCAACTAACTCTCACACCAGCGGGAGCGCGCGCGAGCGCGTGCATACACACACACTCACACTAGCACACTAATGCACAAACCACACAAACTTTAAGCCTTATGAAGCTGCCCAGGTGGTGTTTAGGGAGTTTTGTTAAAGAAAGAATGAAGGAAGAAGTATTTGAGGCAGAATCTAGCCAGCAAAATGTGAGAAGTGTAAAACTGGGTTTTATTTAGTTAAAAAAAAAATTTTTTTTAAACCACAGCTAGTTTGAAACGGTTTCTGGCAAGAGGAAAGAAAAGGCTTCAGCACTAAAGGAAGAATCAAAAGTGTTAAAAGGACGCTCAAAATATAGTATTGTGGCAGGTGGGGTAAGTTTACATTTTTTTTCCTGTTTTCTCTTTGGTTTTGGAACATAGCGAAAATGCACTTCGGGAGAGTTTTCCTGTTGTTTCTAGGGATGAGAAAGTAACTCCAGGCTCCCACCAGGGAGGGGTGCGTCCTGCGATTTTGCTTTGGATTTGCGGATGTTTTACAGAGATACTTGCATTCCAAGCCTTGTTATCACAGCCCCTAAGGCCGCAGAGCCTAGAGTGGCGGGGTGTGGAGAGCCGCGGTTGGCCGCAGAGGCAACAGGTCCTGGGCTGTTAGCCCCGGGCCAGCGCCGCGCCGCACCGCCGCGGAGCCAGTGGATCGCCTAACTCTCAGGAATGATTTTTGCACGAGTAAACTACTTGCTTGTGGCCGCGCAAAGCTGTGAACCTCGGGTTTATCAGGGGGAAAAACTCTTCCTTTAAATGGACGATTTGGAAAAAGTCAGCCATTGGTTCTCGCCAGATGATTATTGATGCAAAGTAAATCCTTGGGGTTGGAGCACGCGCGCGAGCGTTTGTTTAACCCTAAAAGTATTCCACTTCCGAGTTGCTTCAAGTTGACATCCACTCGAAATCGTTTGTATTTTTTTTTCAGGGGCTGGGAAAATAGATAGAAGTAATCTGTGGGAATGATGTAGACATACTAGGTGAGAGGCATATTTTCTCGCAAAGTGTTGCCCTGTTTCGTTGAATTATAGAAAAGTGGCCTCAAAGAAAATCGAAAGGCGGATCCCAGAGCGAGCGCACACATTTCTACAGACCAGTGTTACAAATACATATTTGTATGCCCTTTCCTGCCACTCACCCGTGGCTCTGGGATTCGGTTCTAAAGTTTTTTTTTGTCTGCTGTGTATTTTACGGCATGGCTATTTAGGCACCCGTGCAGAGTGGGTGTTCATTTAATCGCTAAACAGCGACCTGCTAGCAGGTTTTATTTATTATGGGTGCTCCCCTACTCAAGAACGTGGAAGGAACATGTGCTGCGCCAGAGGTGGAGCAGAGCTGATCCAGATGTGGACAGACACGTGCTTGCCAGTTATTTCTGAGGAACCCATTGACTGGGCAGCCGGAGAGAAATTGACAAGGGAGTTGATCCTTTATTCGAGACGATTTTGTTCATTAGCAGGCGCGACTCCTGTGCTTGGGGCTGGAGGGAGAGCATATAAAACGCAACTTTTGCCCCATTGGCTCGCTAGGTGAATTAGCACATACTGGGACTGAACAGTCCTTGACCTTTGCCTTTATGTTTGGGCAAATGTTTGCCTAAAACACAATCGGCCTTGACAAGGGAGCATGCTACCGTGTGACACCGCCTATTCACCAGATAGATGTTCCCTGCCACACACGACCCAGAGGAGCCTTTTAAATAGCTTAGGTATTTGTACAAACCGTATAAATTAATGTCGAGTGATTGCCAGTTGCTGGTTAAATAGAAGACAATTAGATGCGAGATACACATTTCTCTCTTTGTTTTTTTTTTCCCCCTTAAACAAGGTGGATAAAATGATTAGGAAACAAAACTGATAGTGGAGAAAAGTTTATTTTGGGGAGAGTGAACACATTCTTGTTTGCTCAAACGGGTATATGAATGTAGTTCCCTTACAAATGACTTTTCAGCGAAGATGGGGAGTGAATTAAGGAAGAGAGAGAACAATGGGAGGAACTGTGAGGAACTAATAATGCTCAGGGAAATTGGTGGTAGGGAGGTTTGGAAAATGAACCCCAAAGATCCTTGAAGATTTATTGTTCCTAGAAGGAGCCATGAGAGTTCAGAGGTTCTCAGCCACACACACCCCACCCCCAAACCCTGGGGAGCTTGGGAAATTATCCTTATTTCTGAACTTTATGTTCTGAATACTTTCTCTAATAAAGTTAAATACTTTAGAAGGAGCAAAACATCTTGTAAAACTTTAAAATTGCTTTAAACTCTGTTTTAATTCCCACATTGTAGATCTGAGATAATTTAGAGCAGTGATTTTCAACCTTTTTCATTTCGTGGAACATGCAAACTAATTACTAAAACCCTGTGGCATACCAAAAAAAACCCCATATTTTTTGCTGATCTGACAGAAAAAATAGGTGTAATTTTGGTTCATTCACACCTGATTGGCTGTTGTTGTGTTCACTGCTGTCATTTTTTTTATTTGACAGTCTAAGGGGAGAGAGGTCAGTGCACCTGACTAAATAGTAAAGTATTGCATGTTTTAAAAATTCTCGTGGCACATCGGTTGAAAATGGCTGATTTAGAGGATTAGGTTGCATTTCCTTGAACTTTGACATAGAAAAAGAACCTGAACTTCCCTTGGCTGTTGTTTCTAGATGAGTTCAAAATTTTACACATTTCTTTCATTGCCAGCAGGATGGCAAAATCTCACCAATTTGTAGGGCTTAATTTCTTGGCAGATTGGACTGTAGAGGCATAGGAGACACATTAAGAAAAAATGGTGGCATTTGCAGTATTCCGTTAGGGAATGTCATTCTTTTGGGAGAGAGGAGTGGTTACTTTCTTTCAAAAGGATGTAGTTGACTAGAGCAGCACCAGCTCAAGCCATTGTCTGGGGAGTGAAGATTTGAATGTCTGAGAGCTGCTGCCCTTTCCCAAACATTGGTCTAGGCTCCTTCGGGCTTTCTTTAACCATCTGCAGGTAGAGAGGAGGGTGGTGTCACCAGTTCTCCACTGGAAGCCCTTTCTCTAGTTCTCTGGGAAAAAATTTACCATCCCTTTGGTGGGCTATGTGTCAGAGGAGGGAGAAGTTTATTAAAAGCTATGTTCTACAAAGAATTTTGGTCTAGCACAAAAGTAGCAGAAAGGTATAAACAACAACCCCAGAATGCAAAAGAAAAATATAAATTTAAGAACAAAACACTTGCAGAGAATTGTAATATGGAGAGGCTTGCAAGAAAAGTTACCATAAGTGATATAGAAAAAATTAAATACCTCTATTTTCTTAATTAATAAATCAGATCCATAAGTTTACACATACTAGTTAGAAAATAATGTGATAGGTATGAACTATTTCAAAATAGTTCTGTAAGTATAAAAGAAAACAAATGAATGGTAGCCTGTATATTTTGGTTTTATATTTTGATTTTAAGTTTAGAAATGCAGGCAACTTAAATATATATATGCAGAGAAATCACATTTGGGTTCTCAGGATATTTGCCCAATTCTTAAACTTACAATCATCCTATTTTTTTAAACCCTTCATTTTAAAGCAAGTGACTTTAGTCATTTTCTTCTCTCTCTGACCCTCCTTACCATCCCTTAATGTTTTAGAAAATTTAGAAATTAAAGAAATAGAAATGCACATTTTAGAGTTCTGTTCTCTGAGATATACTACAGTGAACATAGAAAGCAAGGCAGTAACGTATTTCTAGCCTTCAGCAATATGTTTCCAGCAATCCTGTAGCTGAGCTTATAGTAGATGAAGTTTGTTGAGGCTTATGCGTGAGTTGGGACCTATACTATATAACCAATGATGATGACTATAAGAGACTTAGGTTCTAGCCCAGTTCTTATAAAAAATCAGTTTAGGAATTTAAAAAAACTTCCAAATTTGCTTATTTTGAAATAAATCTATTTTAACAAAACACATCAAGTAGAAAAATATCCACATATCTACATAAAACCATATAAAACATAGGATACAAGTTAATTATATCCTAGGCACCAACAATTCAAGTATTTAGTCCATGTATTCAATTACTTATTTAATTATAGTGAATACAACTGAAGGTGAGAGATGATTAATTCAATCTATTGCTGATAAACATTTAGACATTGTACATATTTCTGGCAAATTGGATATATTGTGAAATCTGTCATTGGTTTAATCTAGCAGTGTTCAGAGGACATATGCAATTGTAATTTGTTAAAGACATAGCATAATGGCCAAAACTGTTCTTATTAAAACAAATAATGCAACTTTAATGGAGAAGAAAGTAAACCTTAAAAAGTTATTCCTTCATGGACAAAAACTAAGGGGAATGGAATGGGAGGGAGGTGGGGAGCACTAGGGGGATGGGCTGGGATGGGAGTAAAAGACAGAAAACTATACTTGAACAACAATTAAAATAAATTTTAAAAAATTATTCCTGGAAAAATTGATCTTTCATATTAATGTTATTTTTGTCAGTGCTAAAACATAAAAATATTAATTTGTAACTATATGAAAAATTAAGGTAACTGATTTATCCTTATGAGTTGAGTATTTGAGAAAAAATCTGCTAAAATTTCCTTTGCATATAAAATTAATGTTCATTAAAGGTAAAATGATGCCTGTTGTTAACATCAAAACTTTAAAATCTTTTAAATAACTCTATAATATATGCTAACTCTGAAGATTAATAATGTTCTTGCAGATTTGATTATAAAATGGCACCTGCCACTATCTATGAAATTTTATATTTTACTATGGAATGAAATTAAAGTGAAGAAGTAAGGTTAGGTTCCAGGTGCTAGAGGGAGCACCCCAGACCTCTCTTCCATTTTGGTGCTTGCAAGGTACTTCTTTTCTCCTAATTTATGTGGACAGAGTTTATACTACTTTAATAATCCACGTCAATTACTTTCTATTAAATTTCATTCTACCCTGCACATGAAAAGTTAACTATTAATTATGGAACTCGAGTTGGAATCGCCCAGTTATGCCACTTCCACACACTGTGTTTGAGCACACGAATAGCCAGGCCATGCCCAAGCCTGGGTAGCCTGGGTTCAGAGACCAGCCATTCCCTTTGGTGACAAGCCTATGCATTCTTGCCACCGAGAAAGAAAGGATCCTTTTCACCTGAATTTCGATTCATGCTCAAATTACCTCCTGCTGGCGAAGAGAATAGGGAGGCTGGGGCAATACTGAGCCAGGTGTGGGTTCCAAAGGGCATTTGGAAGGAACCATGCAAAGCCTTGCCTAAGAGGTGAGATTTAAGACCTGGATCAGTGGAAATTGTTTCTATGGACAGTCATGGAAAATCCCAAACTTGGAGAAGTCTGGGCCCCTATCCGAATCCTCTTTTTTGTGAAAGGTGTGAATTTAAAGTTAAAAAGTAGAAGGGAGTGGTGTAGGCCTTAAAGGAGAGTTCGGGGACCTGGCCTCAGGAAAGTACCCACACCTGGGAGGTGTGGGAACCAGTTCTCACCTGCCATTTCAGGCGTCCCATAATTTGCCAACGGGGCACAGCTGAGCACATGTGTTAATTAGCCACTTAAAGAAGCTGATCCCCACAGAGAGTGCAGACAGACGTGGCATGTACCAAGAGTGTTCAGAGAGGTGGGGGCTCATTTCCCGATACACCTAAAAGCAGCCTGGTGGAAGAGCCAGTAAAAGAGCTAGTAAAGCTAGCAACCAGGGTTTTCTTGGCTCCCAACTCAGTCACACACATACTTGATCCCTATTCATTTGCATGCTCGGTGTCTCTGCAGGAGCTTGGCAGCTGGCTGAGTAGGGAGCACCCTTGCCCACTTGACCCTTCCCTCACCTTTCCCCACCTTCTCTTATTACACCTTACATACACCATTTTACCCTGTTATACTCCCTTAACCCCTCCTAACTCTCTCTTCTTCACCCTTCTTAACAGCTCCTTCCTTCTCTCCTTTCCCTCTCCTTCACTTCCACACAAACTCTTCAGATTTCTTCCACCCTCTTTACTTCTCTCATCCCTTTCCTGTCATTTATCACTTTATGCCTGCTCACCTCCACATGCCCTTATACTCCCACACACCCTTTCAGAACACCACAGACTCCCTGTACCCTCTGACATCTCTGCACCGCTCCAACATTTTTATCAGTCACTTCCCTCTCCTGTCTTCACACCTCCTCATTCCCCACAGTCCTCACATACCTCCTGGAATCCCATGCTCCACCTACTCACACCCACCAAATTCACATCTTTCACACCATTCACACATATCTGCCCCCTCAGACTTTGACTCTCACTCGTGTACACAAGCCTTTCCTTCAAATTGTCTTTTTTGTACCTTCTTTTTCTCTTCTATTTTTGTTTATTCTATTATAGTTGTATCAATTGTTTCCCTTTAGCTCTCCTCCACCCAGCCCACCCCTCTTGCCCACAGTCAATCACCTCTCCATTGTCCTTTGTCCATGCCTATGAGTCATTCACACTTGTTCTTTGACTAATCCCTTTCTTTTCCTTCCACCATTCCACTCTGCCTCTTACCCTCCTAACAGCTGTCAGTCTGTTCCATGTTTCCATGTCTCTGGTTCTATTTTTCTCATTAGTTTATTTTGTTCATTAGATTCCAGTTATAACTGAGGTCATATGGTATTTGTCTTTCACTGACTGGCATATTTTACAGCATAATATTCTCCAGTTCCATCCATGCTCTCACTAAATGTAGAAGTTTCTTTCTTCTGCTGTGTAGTGGTTCACTGTGTAAATGTACCACAATTTCTTAATCCACTCATCTACTGATGGGCACTTTGGCTGTTTCCAGCACTTGGCTATTGTGAATATTACTGCTATGAACATAGAGATGCATAAGTTCTTTTGAATTGGTGTTTCAGGTTTATTAGGGTATATTCCCAGCAGTGGAATCACTGGGGCATAGACAGTTCCATTTTTAATGTTTTGAGGAAATTCAGTACTGCTTTCCACATCATGGTGCAGACTGGCTACACCAGTCTTCATTTCCACCAACAGTGCACTAGGGTTCCCATTTCTCCACATCCTCACCAGCACTTGTCGTTTGTTGATTTATTAGTGATAGCCATTCTGACAGGTGTGGATGTGAGGTGATATCTCATTGTGGTTTTAATTTCCATCTTTCTGATGGCTAGTGATGTTGAGCATTTTCAATATGCCCATGGGCGATCTTTATGTCCTCCTTGGAGAAGTGTCTATTTAAGTCCTTTGCCCATTTTTTAATTAGGTTGTGTGTCTTCCTGGTGTTGAGTCCTATGATTTCTTTACATATATTGGAGATTAAACCTTTGTCTATTGACAAATATGTTCTCCCATACAGTTGGTTCCCTTTTCATTTTGATGATGGTATTTTCAACCATGCAGAAACTTTTTCATTTGATGTAGTCCCATTTGTTTATTTTTTTTTATTTCCCTTGCTCTAGGAGATACATAAGCAAAAATATTGCCGCATATTGATGCCTGAAATTTTACTGCCTGTGTTTCCCACTAGGACTGTTATGATATCACAACTTATATTTAAGTCCTTTACCCATTTTGTGTTTATTCTGGTGTATGGTGTAAATTGGTGATCTAGTTTCTTTTTTAGCATGTACCAGTCCAGTTTTCCCAATACCATATATTGAAGAGACTGTACTTCATTATATGGTCATGCCCCCCTTGTTGAATATTAATTAACTGTAAAGACATAGGTTTATTTCTGGGCTCTCTATTCTGTTCCATTGATCTCTGTGTGTTGTTATGCAAGTACCAGACTGTCTTGATTACAGTGGCCTTGTAGTATAGTGTTTTTTCACATTTTTAAATTGTTGTTCAAGTGCAGTTGTCTCCATTTACTCTCTCCTCTTCCCCTGACCCCAGCCATCGCCACCTCCCACCCTCAATCCTACCCACCTTTGGCTTTGTCCATGGCTCCTTTATACATGTTCCTGACAACCCTTCCCCATTTTCCTCCCATGATTCCCTTCCACCTCCCTTCTGGTTACTGTCAGTTTGTTCTTAATTTCAATGTCTCTGGTTATATTTTGCTTGCTTGTTTGTTTTGTTGATTAGGTTCAGCTTACAGGTGAGATCATATAGTGTTTGTCTTTCATTGCCTGGCTTATTTCACTTAGCATAATGCCCTCCAGATCCATTCATGCTGTCACAAAGGGTAGGAGCTCCTTCTTTCTTTCTGCTGTATAGTATTCCATGTTTGATATCAGGTATTGTGATCCCCTAACTTTGTTCTTCTTTCTCAGGATTGCTGAGGCTATTGAGGGTCTTTTTTGTTCCATATGCATTTTTTGAATATTTGTTCTAGATCTGTGACCAATGCCATCAGTATTTTAATAGGAATTGTGTTGAATCTATAGATTGCTTTGGACAGTGTGGACATTTTAATAACGTTAATTCTTCCAATCCATGAATACAGTATACACTTCCATTTATTTGTATCTTCTTCAATTTCTTTCTTCAGTGTTCTACAGTTTTCTGAGCACAGATCTTTTACATCCTTGGTTGAATTTATTCCTAGGTACTTTATTTTTCTTGTTGCTGTAGTAAGTGGGATTTTTTTCTTAGTTTCTCTTTCACATATTTCATTGTTGTTGTACAAGAATGTCATCAATTTCTGTATATCGACTGTATCCTGCTACTTTGCCAAAATCACTTATTAGGTCAAGTAGTTTTTTGGTGGAGACTATAGAATTTTCTATGTACCCTATCATGTCCTGTGAAAGTAATGACAGTTTTACTTCCTCCTTTTCCATTTGCATGCCTTTTTATTTCTTTTTCTTATCTAATCAGTGTGGCTAGCACTTCCAGTACTATCTTGAATGAGAGTAGTGAAAACAGGCACCTTAGTCTTGTTCCTGATCTTAAGGGAAATGCTTTTAGTTTTTGCCCATTGTGTATGATGTTGGCTGTAGGTTTCTTGTATATGGCCTTTATTATATTGAGGTATGCTTCCTTTATTCCCACTTTGCTTAGTGTTTTTATCCTAAATGGGTGCTGGATTTTAGCCAATGCTTTTTCAGCATCTATTGATATGATCATATTTTTGTCTTTCATTTTGTTTATGTGATGTGCTATGTTTATTGATTTGCAAATGTTATACCATCCTTGCATCCCTCAGATAAATCCCACTTGATCATGGTGCATGATCTGTATAATGTAATGCTGGACCTTGTTAGTCAGTATTTTCTTGAAGATTTTAGCATCTGTGTTCATCAGAGACATTGGCCTATAATTTTCTTTCTTTGTTGTGTCTTTACCTCATTTTATTTCATTTTATATTTTTTTAAAAAATAACTTTTTAAAAAGATTTTATTTCTTTTTCTAGAGAAGGAAAGGAAGGCAGAAAGAGAGGGAGAGAAATATCTATGTGTAAGAGGTAATCTCTCACCTGCCCCAAACAGAGGACCAGGCCCACAACCCAGGCATATGCCCTGACTGGGAGTCAAACTAGCAACCTTTGGGTTCACAGGCTCGCACACAATCCACAGAGCCACACCAACCAGTGCTTTAGAATTAGAATAATGCTGGATTCAGAAAAAGAGTTTGGGAGTATTCTCTCTTCTTGAATTTTTTGGAATAGATGGAGAAGGATATGTATTATGAAATTGTCTTTTCCATGGTGGTTTTTGAGATCCTCTCTCTGCTGTGGAGAGCCTCTAGCCTCTTGTCCCTTGACTGCTCCTCGCTCCACAGCTTTCTTCCTTACCTTGGGTCCAGCATCTCACCTCTTCAACTCTGGACCTGTCTTTGGAGGACTTAGCTGCCTTCTCTTAACTCTCTTCATCCATGAGGATTTAAATTAAAGCAACCTGGTGCTAGCAACTATGGAAAGGTACTCCCCAGTGCCCTGGGCTCAGCCAGGAGCAGACAGGAGCCATAACCTCTGATTTGACTTTTCTACTCTTAGTCCTCAAATCCTGAGAGCTTTTCCTTGATTGCCTTTCCAGATTTATCTTCCAGAGTTCAGAGACAAAAACTCATAAGTGTAACATTTCCATCACCAGGGTTCTATTACTGGTGGTTCTTCAACTTGATCAAGCTCCACGATCACCCAGAGTTCATTCAAAACAAACCAAAAGAACCAGAGATTTCTCAGCCCACCCCCAGAGTTTCAATGCAGTAGACCTGAGGCAGTACCTGAGAATTTGCATTAATCACAAGTTTCCAGGTGATGCTGAGGCTGCTGGTCTGGAACCACATTTTGAAGGAATTTAAATAATGTCTCAGTAGTATGAAATAATTCTGTTTTAAAGTTAAAAGACATAGGGAAGTCCAAAGAACATTGGAATTCAATAACAGAATGATGCTGGCTAGATGAAAATAGTACCTAAAATCTCCGCAAGCTAGAAAATACAGCGGAGCTTTACCAGAACAAGTAAGTATAAAGGACACATGGACAAAAACTGGGGGTGGGGGGGTGGGGGGGAGGCAGGTGGAAATGGGAAGGAGGTGGGGAGGGCTGGGATGGGAGTAAAAGACAGAAAACTGTACTTAAATAACAAATAAAATAAAATAAAATTAAAAAAGAGAAAAGACAGGGTAAGAAAAAGTAGGTTTACAGTTATTTGTATGGAAAATACAATAGTTAATAAATAAATGATAATACCAGAACTAACTCTGTGTTTTGTGTACTCACAACTGTAAACCTACTTTTGCCCCACCCTCTACTTTCGAAGTACAAATTCATTCTGATGAATATTTAGTTTCTCAGAAAATAACTAAGTTATCTCCATTGTTAGTGTTTTTCCCATGAGAGAAAGGTAGAAAGAAATGAGGTTTATTTTCCCCAGGACATGTCTTTTCCTAAGCTCCGACTGACTATTTTTATTTTTTTAAAAAAAGAGGTTAATGGTGTTTAGAATTGGGGTAACTGGATCTTTGGTTACTCAAAGTTGTGGTCCCTCTGAGAAGGTGTGTTTGTGAACCTTGGAGTGTGTATATATATGTGGGTGTTTGTCTTTGTGAGGTAGAGGTTTTGTTGGCTACCTTTGTCATTAGACTTTATTCTAAATGGACAGGATGATCCAGGCCCTAAGAATCATCTTTTTAAGCCTGAATAGTGGTTAGTATGGTTACTTCTTGCTCATTCTCCTTCTGCTTTTGAAGAGGCCTCACAGATCTCTCCTTTCAGTGTTTCTTAAAAGCTAAAAGGTGATTCAGGAACTTTTGGCTAGTTTATGGTCTGCCTTTTCAATTGTTTAGGAAATTTTTAAAGTAGATTTTATTGATTATGCTACTATAGTTGTCCCATTTTTCTCCCTTTTTCCCCTTCTGCCCAGTACCCCCATTCCCTCTAGCATTCCCTCTCGTAGTTCATGCCCATAGGTGTACATATAAGTTCTTTGGCTTCTCCATTTTCTATACTATTCTTAACCTCTACCTGTCTATTTTGTACCTACCAATTATGCCTCTTATTTATTCCCTGTACCTTTCCCCCCAGTTTCCCCCTTCACCCTCCCCACTGATAATCCTCCATGTGATCTCCATTTCTGTGATTCTGTTCCTGTTCTAGTTGTTTGCTTACTTTTTTTTTAAGGTTCAGTTATTTATAGATGTAAGTTTGTTGTCATTGTACTGTTCATAGTTTTGATTTTCTTTTACTTAGATAAGTCCATGTAACACTTTATATAATAAAGTCTCAGTGATGATGAACTCATTTAACTTTACCTTGTGTTGGAAGCACTTTATCTACCCTTCTATTCTAAATTATGGCTTTGCTGGATAGAGTAATCTTGGATGTAGGTCCTTGCCTTTCAGGACCTTGAATACCTCTTTCCAGCCCCTCCTTGTCTGCAAGGATTCTTTTGAGAAATCAACTGATAGCCTTATGGGAACTGCTTTGTAGGTAATTCTTTCCTCTCCTCTTGCTGCTCTTAAGATTCTTTCCCTATCTTTAACCTTTGGCAGCTTAATTATGGTGTGTCTTGGTGTGTTCCTCTTTGGGTCCATTTTTTTTTTTAATTCTCTGAGCTACCTGGACTTCTGTGTCTGTTTCCTTCACCAGATTTGGGAAGTTTTCTTTCATTATTCTTTCAAATAAATTTTCAATTTCCTGTTCTCCTCTTCTCCTTCTGACATCCCTATGATTTGGATGTTGGAATATTTACAGTTGTCCCAGAGGTTCCTAAGCCTCTCCTCATTTTTTTGAATTCTTGTTTCTTCACTCTGTTCTAGTTGAATGTTTATTCCTTCTATTCCAAATTGGTGATTTAAGTCCTGGTTTCCTTCTTTTTACTGTTGGTTCTCTGTATATATTTTTTTCTTTATTTCACTTTGTATAGGCTTCACTTATTTCTTTATTTTGCATCAATACTCAATCATTTCTGTGAGCATCCTGATTACCAGTGTTTTGAACTCTGCATCTGATAGGTTGTCTATCTCCTTGTTGTTTAGTTCTTTTTCTGAAGTTTTGATATGTTCTTTCATTTACACCATATTTCTTTGCCACATCTGTTACACTGTAGGGGGCGGAACCTTAGGTATTCATGGAGGGTAGGACAACACACCTCACTGCCTTGTGGTGCTGTAAATGTGGGAGGGGTCAGACAGGGAACAATACCACTGGCTCTGCTCTCTCACCCTTTCGTCACTTCCCCTGCTTTTCACAAACAAATTGCCCACTTCCAGGTGCTGCCCTTGTGCTGATTCCTGGGTGGCTGGGCTTGTGTATGTTCTAGGACACTGTGGGCCCCTCCAATGGACTATCCTGTGAGGCTGGAAGTTTCTCCTGCCACCACAAGCCTCACAGGTTTTTAAAGTCAGAGGTTTTGAGGATATATTTTTTCAGTACTGGAACCCTGGGCTTGTGATCTGTTTCACTCCCTAGTTGTTGCTCCTGGTTTGTCTGAATGCGAATGTGTGAACACCTGATCCACCAGGCACTGCCTCTGCAACCCATTGCTCCAGCCGCCGCCTTGTCACGCATCCTCTCTGCCCCGGCTGCCCATCTCTGCCCCTCCTGACAGTCTGGATGAATATTTCTTTTTGAACTTTTTGGTTGTTGGACTTCCATACAGTTCAATTCTCCAGCAGTTCTGGTTATTTTTTGTTTTTTAATTGGTTGTTATCCTTCTTTTGGTTGTGCAAGGAAGTGAAGCATATCTATCTATGCCTCCATCTTGGCTGGTCTCTGGGAATGGTTTGTTAAATTTATTTGGAACTGCAAAGTTATATGTATAACAAGAAGAAACATAAAAAAACATTAAAATTCCTCAAGTGCAACTTCTGTGTGCGTGTGTGTGTGTGTGTCTACATGATATGCTTCATCTATTAGAGAACACAAAACGTAGGCAGTCATGATGCTGGATCAATTTTTTTTAAATTTTATAGTTAAGTTTACTTAATAATATAAATTCCCAAGCCTGACAAGAATGTCTACATATTTGTTCCCCAGATGAATTTGCCAACAGTTTTCAGTCTCATATTTTCCCCCTAGGCTTAGTGACCGGGGCAGAAATTTGTAGTCTGTCTTTGGAGATTAGAGTCTAGGGATTAGAGTTCTGAGATCTTTGCCAGGGTTTGCACAACCCTTTCCATGCTCACAAATCCTTAGCAACCGCTCAACACTTGAAAAATTTTCCTCTTTTCTCCTCAGATTACAAATACCTATGCTGTTCCAATATGCATTAGAAAAAACATAATTGCATTAGTACATTTCTCTTATAATCCTGTACATAAAAATAACTAGAATTTTGTTAATGTATTATTTTTAACCTGTTTTAAAAAAATTAAATTTAATCTTGCCAACTATCCATTTGCTAGGATATTTTCTCAGTTGTATTCTAGTCAAAAACATTAAACATTGCTAAAATGTTTCAAGTAACTATCAGCACAACAGCTCCTTGAGAAATGTTAGGATAGATATCACATTACCAAAACAATCTAGTTGTCCGTACTTTAGAGGTTTAAAGTTGGTCTTGCTTTCATGCTCTGATTATGATCTCTGTATATTATATTATTTTATTTTAAATTGGAACTTTTACACAATTTTATTTAAAATTGCAGCTTTTTTAATATGGAAAAGCCAGAAGTTATCAATGAGATTGAGCAGCTAATGTTGAATCCAAACTGAATAAATTTTCGAGGTATATACAATTCATTTTTTATATTAACTTGAAACTGAGATGAATGTAATATATATCTGTTTGCATTTTCTGCTATCTGAATAGAAAGTTCAATGGGACAAAAGCAATTTCTAAATGTGTTATCTGCATATTAGACCCAGATGTAACTAGTTTAATTAGTATTGCTACTGTACTTAAGTTGTGGGTGACAAATATAATATCTAAAGAAATGCTCCAAGTGTCTTAATGTTGAGGATCTTACAATGGTCTTGGTTTTAGTGTAATAGGCCAGATATGTTTTGGCTTGGAGATCATCTCACCAGAAATACATTGTGCCAAATGACATCTGACCATAATGATAATATTAATGTTACTGTCACTTTGGGGAAAAAAACCTCACTGAATTTAGTGTCTGTTTACAGATGGTTTGGCATTTCCCCCAACCATCTAATCATCCTTTATGGCAAAGTACTGCTGTTGTTTCTTGACTTGTAGTGTGTAACCATTCTCGCTCTCTCCTGCCCCCTAGCGGAGGGTTTGGCAATGCACCTGCAGCTAGGAT
The DNA here is from genome assembly GCA_004027735.1 of Carollia perspicillata. Taxonomy (NCBI): domain Eukaryota; kingdom Metazoa; phylum Chordata; class Mammalia; order Chiroptera; family Phyllostomidae; genus Carollia; species Carollia perspicillata. The sequence continues at coordinate 23,464 of PVKM010004146.1, forward strand.
AACCAGCGATTATCTATGGAACACCTGCTGTGTACTGAGCGAGGTGGAGGAAGCTGGAGTGTGTCGAGATCAGGGTAGAGAGTACAGTACCATGCAAGGGCGTTGTAAGATTATTTAAGTATAAACAGATATTCTGGCTTTGGGTCCTTGTGGCTCTTCACCTGGGGTTCTCTTCAGAACCCTGATCTCAATGATGTTGCCCTCCGGCCACCCGATAGTCCCAACTACAGCCAGGTTGGGATGCGGAGACTGATTGCCCCTTGGCGGGTCTGGTTGTAATTTGCATCCTCTTGTATAGAGCTGTCCAGTTTGACCTGTAGTTACAACCAATCCTGGATCAGCATTGTCAGACCCCGGTTCCACCACGCTCTGTTTGAAGAGCCCCATTTTGTGTAGTGGCAGCCACAACAAAATCCAACTTTCCTCTGTGACTCTGTTCCTTTGATTTTTAATAGATCAAAGAGGTGGAGGGAGGAAGAAAAAGCAGGAGGGGAGAAGAAAAGGGGTAGGGATTGTTGTCATGTCAAGATACAGCGCCCATTTGAGGCCACTAGCCCTATTAGAAGGCAAAAGTGCTCAGAAAAGGGCGAGAAACCTGCACTTTGGCGAGGCATTGTTTGGGGGATTGGAGATGTGGCCACCGCCGCTGCTGCAGCGCAGTACAGTCTCCATGGCAACGCAACCTGCTGCTGCTGCTGCTGTTGCCGCTGCCGCCAAAGTTGAAGGCGATTGAAAAGGCTTGAGAAAGCCAGAATCGCAACCCTATTTCGGGTCCCGGGAACTACGGGGAGAAAATGAGGCAGAGAAAGAAAGGAGAAGGAAAGGAAGCAGGGATGGAGGAGAGAGGGAAGGAGTGAAAGAGCAAGAGAGAAAGCAAGCGCCAGAGAGAGAATTCACATGAATGAACAAATGAGAGTGGGAGGGAAAGAGAGAAGTGAGCGGGATGGGGCAGGCCTGTGAATGCTGGCATTGTCCTTCTGTTCTGAGTCTGATTTACCATATCATAACCCCCAGGAAGAAGAAAACATCAATATCCTGAAGGGATGGAGATGTTTCTATGGAAAACCTAGGAATTTTAGTCCATAACAGCTCTGATGTAAAAAAAATCAAAGAGATCAAAGGCAGAGCTCCCTGGAGTACAAATGCGTCTCTGAATTAAAGATGGACGATGCAGACTACAAAGTACTTTTTTCTTCTTTATTCAGTTCTCTGTTTCCATTTCAAGGGAGGCGTTGGCCTCCTCATATATGAACTAGACCGTCATTGCAAACAATGCCATGAAGGAAAATAAAAGGGGGTGTGGGGGCACCAGGAACTTGCTTGCTCTGCCCCAGCTGGGTTACCAACCATCTTCTCCAGCCGCTCACAGTGGAGGTGTCAGCCCAGCCCTCCTCATAGAAGGAGCTCCTGGAGGAACCCACTCCCATCCTCAGTCCTACAGGGGCACTTAGGAAAACTTAGATACCCTGAAATCAGGGGGAGGGAAGTGTTGTCACACAGCTTCTGGCCTCACCAAATTAAGCTCAGGACACTATCAAAGGCTCAGCGTGGCAATTCTGGCCTGGGGAGAAGACAGCAGGATCTTTAAGCCTAGATATGGACTGGCCTGGGGTACAGGGCACCCTGGGTAGGGAACTAGGGAGCAGCCCCAACTGCTCTCTTTGTAGATGTGGGTTCCTGGCAGCTTTTCCAAGAGCAGCACTCTCACAAGGGAAGACATTGAGAGGAACTTAGATTCATCTCCAAGCCCCTTGATTCACACATTTAAGAAACAAATTATAAATGTTTCTTTAAATACTTGAGGCAAGGAAGACAATCTGACTTCCATTTCTCTTTTTAAACCTAAGGCAAGTTGGAAAGTCAGGGATGGGAATACCTGAGTGTAACAGAAGAGCATGGAAAAGAATAGACCAGTGTCCTAGATGAATGTCTCTTCCACATGTGCAGATAATTCTCTGTCCTGACTTGCCCACATGTGGCGTGTGTGCGTTGGTGTATGTGACCTTGTGCTCTGGGAAGGGACGCTCCCATTAGCAGAGCGGCTTGTGGGCTTGGTGTACTGCTTCTTCCGGATCTTGTGGCTGGGATATTAAAACAGTAAATTTTCAAAAGCTGGAGACTCTCTGCTTCCTCCAGAAAGAAGCGAAGATAATCAGCCAGAAGGCCTGGACAGTGTGTGGGAAGTCAAACCTCCAGAGGCTGTGTGCCTTTGCCCTGTTCGTCACCCCTTCCATCTCTCCAAAGCCAAAGCTAATAGACAAATATTAGAGAAGTCAGTTAGTTAAGTTGTTTGCAAACACGTCAGTGTGGAGAAAAAGCCAGTTTCCAGGGTGTGATCAGTGTCTGTATCGGCCGTGAGTGGCCCTGGGAGCAGGCCTGACACTAAGCAAACTGTGTTGGGCTGAGGAGCTCCTTTGCGGCTGCCCAGCCTCTCATTGTCTGCCCAAGACTGGAGGCTCTGTTGCTGCCCCTGGGCCAACTCTGTGAAAACAGACCAGGGCTAGCTGCCATGTGTGACATGTCCCCACTGCCTCCAGGCCATCTCTTGTCTCTCCTTCAGTATCCCAACTTCTCCAGACATGTCTTTCTCCTTAAGTGACAGAGAATGAGTGCAAAAAAGTCCTGAACCTGGAGGAGACTGGGGGAAAGGGAAAAAAAGACACCCAAAAATGGAGGCACGAAGAACATCACAGAACGAAAGAAAAGGAGGTCGGAAATCCCAATAAAACTGAAAGCAAGAATGAATGATCTTGTTAAACGGGGAAACTTTTTTTAATCCCAAGTTTTAGAGAGGTTGGACAGAAGACCTGAGCCAGGGACCAGGGCAAGTACCTTTCCTGAGCTTCCATGAAGGAGGGGATACTCTTGTGTTTTGATAGCTCACTCAGGGGGACAGACAAAAATGCCCCAAGGGTGGCTCCTTGCAGGCCTGCATTTTTGTTAAGGGTGAAACCTGTGATGCCAAGATCCTCTCCTCCAAGGACATCCGCTTCCACCCCACCCCCTCAAGGTGCTGAAAGCACTGGGGAGAGTTAAAAAGACTGGTGGGGTCTGAGGTTTGGGCTGGTTTTGTCGGGTTCACACTCTCACACAGCTACCCTTTGATTTCAGCCTGTGCTGGGGAGCCCCCAGCTCCTTGGGGTAAAATGACTTTTACCCCCTGAACTCCAGAACCTAGGGAGGGATGTGTGCTGAAGGGAAATTTCCAAAGCAGCTAGCACTTGATGAAGTAAGGAGATGGTGGCTCCTGAGAAGAGGCTTTTTACAGCTTCCAGATCCATTTCCCCCCAAAGCACTCTGCATTCCGTGGCTCCCACTTTGGAATGATTTGTGGGATACACTTCTGAGAATTATGGCCTGAGTGGACAAATGGGCTTGTCCAGCTGCCTGGGGCCTGCCTTTTAGGCCCTCACAGAGCCTACAATAAACAGAGCTTCAGATCCACGGAGAATCAAGCTTGAGCTGACTCAACCCAGAGAGGTGCCCAAGTTCAGAGCTCTGGCTGATGGCACTTGCCAAATAGCCACTTGCCTCCTTGCTCTGGAGAAAAAAAGAAAGTTGACTGCTCTTCTCTTGGTGTTTGCACTACTTTCTTCATTATCCCTTTTTTTCTGTTTAGAGAAAAAAAATCTGAAGTTCCACTTTCAGTAACAACTGTGTCTAGGCATTGGAGAATAACACCATTGATGTGGCTTAGGTGGCTTTTTCCTTATTCCTTTTATTTAGCAAACTCCTAAATTTAGAAAAATGGAGGTAAAAATCATATCAAAATTGTAAAATGATATCAGGATGTTGCTGCTGAAGAAAAACCTCTAGGATCTGATGGAATAAAAGCCGTTGACTAGGACTCAAGGATTTCAAGGACTTAAGCTCCTGCAGCCTCTCTATCAATGCTCAAGAAGTTGGACTGTTTAAAAAATATTTTTAAAGGATTGACTGAGACAATAGCAAAGGATTAAGTGAGTAGCAGAAGTTACTATTTTCCTGATGTACGGGGTGTGGGAGAAAGCGTGAGGTCTCTGTCCATGGCAGCTTAATTGTCAACATTTAATTAACCCCAAGAGTGGATGAGTGTTAGGCTTTCTGAACTATCTCTGGTCCCGTACTTGTGTGAGTGAATTGTGTGGGGCGGGGGGTGGGGTGCACCTCAAATCACCTATCAGATTTCTGGAAACCTGTTTTCCTGTTTCCCAGCCAACCAGGAAAGCTGTATGAATTAAAAGAAAACTTTTGAACGAACCCATCTGGCCCAATGGGGAGCCGATGTGACAAGCGAGTTTTTCTTGTCAGTGGAGGGTCCTGTGGGCAGATTTGTATGGGGACCACGAGCCTCCCAATACCTCAGGTGTGCAGAAGCTTTTCAGCATCTCTTTGTCCCAGGACGTTTATCCACAAATTGTAGGCTTTTGTTCTTACTTTTGTTTGGTGAGATATTTGCAGAGGAAAAAATCCTATGGCAAATCGCTCCTAAAACGATTGTTTAAATTCGTCAAATATCTGGTGCCCGGGGGCGCGCTCGGCAGCGCGCGTGGCGTCTCAGGTTCAACTTGCCAAATGCTGCGCTTGCCCTCTGCTTTGGACGTGAGCCTGCCCAGCTCACGGGGCTACCTCGCGAGTTGGAAAGGATATGGGAAAATACTGGGTAACTTTGCCACACCCCCCAACAAAATAAACAGGTTAATTAAAATGACGCAGATGCTGGTGTTGGACTTTACGGTTTCCAGATAATTAAAGGCAGCGACTTAAAAAAAAAAAACTTAATTAAGTCTAATGACGGAGCTTTTCTTCTGGTGAATAGATGGCGGGTTAAACCAATTAGGCACATTCATCAAATTCTTTCCACCAAGTTTTTATGGACATTAGGAAACTCGCACAAACTTAATCTCCCAGTGCTGGGCAGATAGGAGGGCGCTCAGATTTGGTTGAAGAAATGACATCTTTCCATCTCATGCCAGGAGACTGATTGCACCGGGGCCGGCAGGGTTCACGCTTACATTTCTCTAGTGCAGCGCGGATCCCCTTCCCACTCAACTTTCTTTCCCCCAACATCTGTCAAAATTAACGAAGTTCCGTTCTCTAAATCCCTCTGAGTGGTCAAGGTTCATGGGTGTGGGCGTGTTTGGCAAAATCTAGCTGTTCCTAGAGCAGAACGACGACTAGAAAAGGCCAGAGTTAATAACACTCAGAATAGAAATCGAATAATAAGAAAATAATCTTGATTCTCCTTTGCACTTCCCCCAGAATCTCAGGCGGAGGTCAGGAGACAAGTGCTTCCAATGGTCCCGAATCTTCGGGAAGGGAGCCCAGGGAGAGCCAGTGTGCAGGATAGAGCCAACAGCCTGCTCCTCCTACCCCCAGGTCAGCCTGCTACCATGGGAGATGATTTTCCCGAGCAGATTTAAGATGTTAAGTTCTCCTCGAGTTGGAGTTCGGACCCAGCCTCCTTCCTAGCTTCAGTTCCCCTTTGCCGTGCTCCTGCTTTTGAATTTGAACTTCTTTGGAGCTTTCCCATGGCCTGGGCTGTGGGGGCCTCCTCTGAAATAGGAGTTCTATTTGTGGGCTCAGAACCCCGTGAATCTACTATTTGAGTGAAGACTTCCTTCCCATTGCCACGAGAATGATAGAGCTGGAGCTTGTGGGGAACAGAGAATGGATTCTTTGCTCCAGGTTCCTATTTATGGCGGCCACTGTCTTCCGACAACAGGTGAAAGGGAGAGAAATGGGTCTTCAAAGCAGATCCTGGTATCAAATACGTGTAATGTAACATATGCTCATAATAAGTGTAACATTTATATACACACAGTCATATATATAGATATTTCTATATATTTTTCTCAGCTGATACATATCATTATTTGGTGCATATTCATATGCTTTCATTTTATTGTTTCTATTATAAGAGTGCATTGTATGTACTTGTATTACATGGTATATGTTATTAGGTTATATATGTATATATAGTAATTAATATTATGTTAGGTATGTGTTACCATTTGGGGGTTATAGTATATTAAGAGATGACAAGGTTACATATATAGACCAATATTATCTAACAGGAAGCATATTGTATATTAGGTTATACTACACTAGGCTGGAGATATACACGTATTTATTTTTAGAGTGTGTCTACAAATAATTGTGGACAAAGCGTGGAACCCTTTAAGCTCCAGCTCTAGCAAAGGACCAA
>PVKM010004146.1:29750-40142 GCA_004027735.1 Carollia perspicillata
TAGCTAAAGCAGAAGAATAAGATTCAGGTTGACAGTCAGCATTTGGACTATTTAGGCATGAGAGCACAGTTCCTAGATGGAGTTTTTCAAAAGCCAGTGGTTCTTGAATGTAAGTCTGTGACACCAGGTTTCGGATGAGTAGAGGAGCAAGGGAGAGGCAAGTTTGAAAGCTTCGATTTGCAAGAGGACAAACTTTTTGAACTCTTCACTTAGAAGGTGCAAATCTGTTTGTAATCATTTTCAGCTCATCCGGAAGCTGCTTTCCAAGCAAAGTCCCAAAGTAAATAAACACCCCTCCCTGCTCAAAGTCATGCCTTTAACAGGAACACTGTCTGCCTAATTATGCTTGCATTATGCAAGGTGCACTGCGGGGAATGGAACTACAGACAAATAATTGCGCCATTGTGCGCGGCCGGCGAGCCCGTGCGGCCTCTCCCAGTTTTCAGCACTGCGCGCTCGGAAGGCAGCGGGGCTCAGCTACCTCAAAACCGCCGCCGGGGCGAGCCAGAGACTCCGGCCTAATTAAACAGACTTTTCCTACCGGTGGATGTCACGATTTTAGAAAAAGCGGTGAAGGAAGAAAAAGAGGGACACCAGGGGTATTTCCTCCCTCCTGAGAATCGAAGCAAAGTTGCTTTGCTAAGTTTTGTCACTGTAATGCTTTGAAAGCTTTTGTACTTAAGGCAAAAACTTGAGGGACCCAGGAAATTGCTAGGAAGGGCTTCCAGGACCGTCGCCGGGAGCCTCGAGGAGACCGAACCTTTTGGAAAATGATTGGCTTTTCTGTGTTTCTGTAAACCTTCGTGGTCAAACAGGTTCTCAAATTCGGGGATACATGAGGAAAATGGGAAAAGCTTTATAATCTCTAAATGAAAGAATTAGATTAATTTTCCAAATGAGAAATGCAATTCAATTAATCTCAGGTATAATTTCTTGACTGAGTAGTAAAAACTAGGGGTTTAAACACAGAGACAGGTTGGTGAGGATAGCTCTGCTGGTTACCCGGCTGCAATTATTTATGATATTCGATTTACTATCATTTCCCCCTTAAAAACCAAAGAATTAATTTCCATTTAATTTGGCTAGGACTGCAATTGTATATTCAGGATGGGGAGTTGCATATTTGGATGATGTTCTCAAAAAAAGAAATATGTCTGTAATTACCTCCAAACCTCCTGAGTTCACACGGAGACTCCGTACTAAAAAAGATTGAATCACACCCTATTGGTTTAACTATCTTCTTAAATATTTTCTTACATTAGCAAAATTTACAATATGCTAGCCCCCTATGAAAGTAATTTGGAAAGAAAGTATATAGGCTTTGAAACGTACAGAAACTAAGGCTGAATGAGCATTAGTGCAGAAAACCAAGTCCTTGTAGATTGTTAGAAAGAGTTTCTTTAGAAAAATATAGATGCTTTGCTATTTAATTAGTTGATCCCCTCCAGCTTTAAAAACTCCACAGGACTCTAGCTAAAGGTGCACACAAACATTTCCCCAGAGGGCTTATGTATATTTATTTATTCATGAGCCCAAGGCAACCAGTGTTTTATAAACAGAGATAGTAATGGGGTGAGGGTTTGGTGGAGGTAAAATGCTTCTGAAATGAGTTCCAGAGAAGCAAGTTCCTGAATGGTGTTCTGTCTTCAGGAAAGTTATTTATCAGCACACAAAGGTTTCAGTGAAAATAGTCATGATGCCTTGAGTTAATGGGTTATGGATCTCACAGGTAACAGTACTCTGCATTTTTTGGTTACCTTTTTCCTAGGCACAGGCACACATATAACCCCCTGTTCATATATATATATATATATGTGTGTGTGTGTGTGTGTGTGTATAAAATTATGTCATAAATACAAACATGAAAACAGAGTTGTCTGGGGGCAGAATCAGAGTAAGTAACAGAGAACTAGAGAAGATGAAAGCTGTATGGAATGTCAGCTGAATCGATGACTTTAGTCAGTGCTGATTTATGAAATCCTGCCTGGCTGAAGGCATGAGCATCCTTGGGGAGCCCCTGACAAGGTACCTAGGTCCTGCAGAAATGGCAAACTGAGTACAAGACCCGTAATATATGCTTTCTCTAGAGTAAGAATTAAAACTCAGAAAATGGCTCTAATCTCACATTTAATAAACATTTAGGACTTGGGAGACCTAGCAAAATTGGTTTTTTTTTTTGAGTCTATAAAACAGTTGCATTGATTGCCATTACTCTCCTCAAACTTCTCTGCATACAATTTTCTGTTCACCTGAAACTCCTCTAAATTTTTATGAGAAACCCCTGATAATCTTCGTAAATCCTGAAGTTTTTATACCCCACCTCTTTATCATCACTTTGAAAAGTAAAGTGTATTTATTTTGAATGAATGATCTAATTCCTAGAATTATACAGTGATTTAATTTTTGTCTATCAACATTAGTTAATTACCTCTGAATTTTAGTTATTTCTAAGTATGTTTGTAGCATGGTTATTTGATTGAGAGTCATTTTTATTCTCAGTGTTAGTTGTTAGTGCTATTTCCTGAACACAGTAAATATCTGTAGATCCTGAAATGTCATAAAGCTCTGGTCCACAGTTGTGGTCAGAGACTTGGACTATTTTCCTATATTATTATTGTTTTATATTTCAACAAGTGAGTAGAACCACTTTTGGTTGTTAGTACAGATGATTTTCTAACCATTAAAATATCCATAAATATTATTTTGCATATTTCTTATAAAAACTTTGTAATGACTTAATATGTTGTTTCTTTTAGCTTAAACACTCTCTCTCATGATGATTTCAAGACAAAATCATAGCACAGCAATTTGAATGAAGACAAAAGGGCAAATAAAGTTGTCTAAATATGTGTGGGCTTTACTCTGTGATTGGTCATATTGTAAAAGAATGCACATTATGGTCTAAGCTTATAGAAGTATTCTAAGAGAATACTTCAGGCAAGTTTTGGTGTCCTGGTATGCTTAAGGATCATGATGGGAAGTTAATTATAATTTGTTTCCCAAAGGAAAATTTCTCTGTAATATTTGTTGTTTTCAATATCAACAGAACTTATATCGGAAATCAGTGTGTGTGACCTTAATTACCTAAGGTGGAGGAATAAAAAGTTTGTATTATCTTTTTACATTATGAAGTATAAATGTGAATTAAATTAATATAATCATTCAAATAGCCAATGCTTTTTAAAAATTAGCTTTATATATGTATCTGTATATATGTGTACACACATATACTATATATACACACATGCATAGATCAAAACAAATTTAAGTGTTTAAAACCTTTTTTATATTATAGGGTGTTCATTTTCACAAAAGTAAAGGTACTTTAAAAATACAGTCTTTAAAAACTTAGTCCAAGTAACAAATGATGGAATTCACATGCTAAGGAATAAAATTGATATAATTTGCTACCTTCTCTAATGATCATTTTAGATTTAAACTTTTAGGTATTATACCACTTTATTAAATAAGCTTCTCTTGCAGGAGCTTTGACTTAGATACTGGTTGAATCACACCTTTAATGTTTTAGTTTATTAAAAAACATAATAATACATTGCAGCTGCCTGGGAATAGGTTTTATGTGTGTGAGCTTTTGTAAATGTGGGAAATATTTGTTCACAATTACCTCTTTCTTTTGTAGCAACATTTTAACTATTTTCCTACGCTAATCAGTTCAATAGATCTTTAAAAATACACTTTTCTGTATGACACAACTATGACATTAAAAATAAAAACTATAAAAGGCAGCTTATTCACATTGACTGCAGTAATATTTACCTCACACTGGGCACATTATATTTTGGAAGTGAAGCTGATAGCCCAGAACGTGTTGTGCGGTCCTGCATGGAAGTGCTCAGCTGCAAAAGCAAGGGTGTCGCCAGCCCAACAGCATTCCTGGGAGCTGGGAGCCTTTTCACCACTGCTGGTTTGTTTTTCAGGGGGTGAGTTCAACATCTTTTTGAGTCATGATGAACCTGATGTGACAAACATCTTCTGGGTATAGTTTGTGACAGAGTCCTGAGGCCCTTTTGGTTTTAAATGAGCAAATATTCTCCCAAGTTTCTATAGCATTGAGAGTTAAGAAAAAAACACAACTTCACATATGAAATTATTCTGATCAGATCTGTTCATATTTATATATTTATATAGTATATACATACATATACGCATGTTAAATCAAGAGAATGTTACATCAGAGAGAATCACAGAGGATTAGACACGCTCATTGTTTTATTTTATCATATTGAAATAACCATTTAGAGAAGTTTTAGAAAATTAACAGTGCCAGATAGAATTAGAAGGGACGCACTTGCATTTAGGGATGTAAGGGGGAAGGGTAATCATCAAAGCCAGCTAGAACAAAATATGAGAGTCTAGAGGATTTCTCCTCATTTAAGTAACTTTGAGAGTAGATGTAGCGGAAGGGAGGCTTTTCTTTGGTGGAACTCCAAATATCACTTATATTGGATGCTTTGTATTGCAGATAAAGAAAATGATGTTGAAAATGAACTGATTCTAAGCAGCATGACTAGTCTAGGAACAGATCTAGGTTTTCTAATCTCCACCTAGCTTTTATTTATGGTATTGGGTTCATTAATGATACCTGTAATCTCCCTTAAAAACAAATCTGTGCCTCTCACAACTTTATTGTACTTGAACATGCCTCGGAAGAAAAGCTCTCAATGAAAACAATGAAATTAAAGTCCTGCAGGAAGTTAAAGTCCTGCATTTCTTAAGGACTGCAAGACCAAATTACTGGGTTGGCCAAAACGTCTGTTTAGTTTTTTCTGTAAAATCAAATATAAGATGCATTTTTCATTTTCACCAATAACTTTGTGGACTTGGATATTTTGGGTATGTTGGCTATCTCCCACATGATTGTAACATTGATTGTTCTCAGTTAGTGTATCAATGTGATTGCTAGCAACTGCAACTGGTCTATCTGATCATGGAGCATCATCCAGGAAGAAATCTCTGGCGCAAAACTTAACATACCACCGTTAACACATTCGATCAGTCATCGCACCTTCTCCATATACTGTACACATCTGCTTTTGCATTTCAGTTGCATTTTTACCTTTCTTGAAATGATAAAGCATAATATGACAAAAATGCATATTTTCTTTCATCTTCAATATTAAAATGGCTACATGGAATTTCACCAATTTTAATTTTTAAATGCATGCTGTTATGACAGCTGTCACAATGCAATCTAAAAAATTATTTCAAATGAAATTAAAGACAACTAAGTGCTACCAGAGCCATCTGATGGAAAAATCATACAAACTTTTGGCCAACCCAATACTTCACCAGAAACCTATTTGATTCTTGGAATAAGGGTACAGTAGTTATAACACAGGAAGACATTATTCTAGTGGATTCAAATTTGAGAGAAAAGGAGGCCCTCCATCCTTGATCCACTGATAATCATGATATCAAGGCTGAAATAAGTGATGTGACATAGATACATACTTGGAAGGAGCTTTTAGAAGCTTTAAGAACCATGATTAGTGCCAGAATATGCATATAGGTAGGGCTTGCACAAAGACGGTATACACACAGTCGGTAGGATTCTGGAAGTGAATTTAGCATAGAATAAACTATCCAAGTTAACATAACTTAAAATATGTACTTTATTATTGTTTTAAATTTTTGTATATCATTTAGGCAGTAAAGCTCTGTAGAGGCCTAGCAAAACAGTGTTGATTACCTTGTATTTGATTTTAACTCATTTTGTAAGGACTGATCAAATTTGAAAATTATGCATTAAAAAATAATATCAGTCCTACCCCCCTGTTTAAACTGAAAAAGGTAAATACTCTTAAATTAGGCCGTTTTCCAGGGAAATCTTGGGAGAAAACAATATTTGATCAGTTAATGGTTACACAAAGGGCTTTTTATGATAGTTCTGGGGAAATGGTTTGGATTATTTGAAATAAGTAAACACTGATAATTTTGATGCTTTGGCAGTATAGCATGTTCATAAACCAAACAAAAGCATCTGAAATACATAGTTTGACTTGGGAAAATACTGTTTCTTTATGCCTGTCAAATAGGCATTTGCCAACACCTGCCTTACATAATCCAAAGTTGTTGCCCCATTCTTGGGGCTGGAAATGTGGAAAGATAATTAGTATGTTGTCCCCCAAGTGTCCTCTTTGTTAGCTTGAAAATGAGCCAGGCCTTCTTCTTTCTTTAAAGATATGTAAACACATGTTTACTGATCGATTGTAGAGAGTGAGAGTAAGGAAGAGAGAGAGAGAGCATCAGCTTGCTGCTCCACCCACCTCTGCACTCGCTGGTTGATTCCCACATGTGCCCTAACTGGGGATGGGACCCATAACCCTGGCATATCAGGCTGATGCTCCAACTAGCTGAGCTACGTAGCCAGGACTAGCCAGGCCTTCTTCATGCCCAAGCTAATATACTGAGGGTATGTACATCAATACATGTATTTGGAACTTATATGATCTTTTGGAAATTGAGGATTTTACTTATTCTGGGTCACCAGATTACTTCATTTTTTAAAAAATGTGATTTTATCCCACTGCAAAAGATGTTTCTAGTTGATGGTATGATAGTGCTACAATGTGGACAGTGTTGAACTGTGTTTTCCAAGGTGTTTTTTTTAAACTGGGAAAATATATCCCTATTACTGTTGACATACTGTAATTAGGATGCTTAAACTTTTTTCAAAAACAGAATTAAGATTGGGTTATAAATTCTGTGGAAGATAGGATCACAGGACACTGCCACAGAGAGGCTGTATGTTGGAGATTTCCATGTAAAAGATTGTCTGTATTTTATTTGGATGTGGGTTAAAGCATCGGAATTCAGGAAAGGACTATTTCATTTTGGCTCTGAAGACCAGTGGCCCCTTCCAGAAAATACTACATTTTGAATAACATTTAGAAAATGTGGGTAGATTGTATAGTGAATTGGATAATAGGTTACAAAAACCACTGAAAAACCAGATATTTATATGTATGTGAAAAACTTTTCCTTCTTCCAGTTCATCTTGGATATTGAGGCAGCTTTCATATGACACAATGAATGAGAATGGCAAAGTCAGTTGCCTTCATCTGCGATGCCCTTCAGATGAATGAGGTGCTGGAGATTTTATGGTCAGCCACTTTAACAGACATTATCATGGCAAATGTTATCTGACCTATTGCTTCAACAAACCATAAGAAAAGTAATTGCATATGGGTTAATAAAAGTCATGAGCAATGGCGAAAGCTCTGTCATCCAGCCCTGGCCTGTGTGGCTCAGTTGGTTGGGCGTTGAAAGGTTGCTGGTTCGATTTCTGGTCAGGGAACTTACCCAGGTTGCAGGTCGGTCCCAGGTTGGGGTGCAGATGGGTGTTTCTCTGCCTTTATTCTCCCTCCCTTCCCCTCTCTCTAAAAATAAGTAAATAAAATCTTAACAAATAAAGAGCTATCATACATTTAGAAACAATCAGATTTTGGGCATTTTACATAAAATATCCCATTTAATTCTCGCACATACCTCAATCAAGAGGTGACACCCTCATTTATAAAGAAAATGAGGGCTCAGTGAATCTAAGAAACTTGCCCCATGATATCCAAAACAATAGCCATATGATTTCTCATTTAAAGACACTTTGAGTATGAAAGGAATAGTTAATGATGCCTGGAAAATTAGTGTAAAGAGGAATTTTCCTAGATAAATGAGGATACAAAGTTGTCCACTTAGTATGTATTTGACTCACCCAGGGCTCTCATCTGTCTGGGACAATGCTGTGGTCATCCTGTGACAACAAGGTAGTAGTTGATTAGCTGAGGATGGTAGAGAGGAAGGGAAGAAAGAGGTTGGTTCTTCGATGACCATGTTGGTCCACTCTGTCCTCCACCTTTGTGTTAAGTAGGTAGGAAATATCTGCACTATTTAAGCCTTTTATTCCGTATTTTGTTACTTGATGCTGAATATACTTGAACTCAAGGAAATATTGTAAATTATACAAGCAGTGGCAATAATATGCGATGTCTGCTAGAATAAGGGGAGTGCAGGATGCTTTGAGAGGTCACTTAAAATCACCTGATATAATCTTGTGCTAGTGTGTGTGTGTTGTGCAGAGACAGTTGATGAGACATTCCTGAAGGAAACAACATAAAATAGAAATGTGGGCATTGAATTCTGTTTAGCTTTATTTTTGCATTTTGGAAACAGTTGGCTTTCCCAAGAACTTTTGGCTTTGGTGGTTTACAAGTGCTTTGCTTTGCAATTTTGACAGGCAAGTAATCTGAGGTTGAGTTGCCAAGTGCAACGTGATGCAGAGATTCAGCTTTCAAAAGCACCTGGAAGTTTTGCTTTTATTCGATTTATGTTTTCACTTTCAATAGTTTGTCCCAATTTTCTCCCAAGCTTGATGATGTGAAGTGTTTTATGCTGGTTATTAATTAATGTATTTTTTTGCTTACATTTCTCCTTTGTAAAATCTCCAGCTTTCTTTGGGTGACTTTGTGTTTAGTTAGAGTTAAAAAAAGGAAGACCTCTGAATTCATAGTGATTTGTTAGAGAGGAGAAATGTACTGAGCAATTCAGAATTATACAAACAATGCCAATCGTAGGAAGACCACCTGTTCCGTAATAGTCAGTCTTCAGCGATTTTAAGCACACTTTCTTTCCAGCCTTAATTGCCTCAGGATGAGGCAATCCTATGTATCTGTTCAGAACCATTAATAACCTACTTCACCTGATTGCAGCAAGTGGTTTTTTTTTTCCTTCAAATTTGTCAAATGGTAAGTGGAGGACTTTATGCACTGATAAACACAAAATTGACCAAATTTAGCAGAAGGTCTCAGCAAAAGGTAATTTTTTCTTTCATCTTCTATCTAATTTGACAACTAACAGTCTTTGAAAATTTGAAGCTGGATGATTTCTCCAGCACATTTACTAGATTTTGATTAGATCAGGTATGGTCTGTTCCTGCTATGTTTTGGGGAATTTTTCTCTGGGGGTATTTACTCCCATGTTTATGAGATGCAATACAGATCTATAGCTGGCCAGCTGTTTGTCTATGAAGATGATACCCTGTTCTTGTATTCATTATTGGATTATTTCTATTATTACCATTTTATTTGTGTGATTTGGAAGAAGTCACATAACCCCTGGGCATCAGATTTATTATTATTTGTGAAATGCTAATGAGGAAGCTAATAAGATAACAGGATATATTTTCTAGGCAAATAGCTTTAGTAAAGTTGGGTCTGAAAAAATTCTGGAATTAGCACACATAGGTCCCCTCCACATACTTTGTTCTCCAACCATCTGTAGGGCTTTACCCTCAAGGGTGGAGGGCATACTACGGTGGCATGCAGCCACGGTGCTTTCTGCAGGTGCTGTTCATTTTAGAGTGATTTTAAGAACAATTTTAAAGGAAAAAGCAAATACAGGATAATTAAGGTTGTTTTTTTTAATATGGAGAAAGTGGTGTGCTTCGTGATGATGGCGTGTGAGTGTGAGGATGAGGTTTGCGGGTTGATGGAATGCACAGAAGTCAGAGGCACGTCTTGCATCATGCTTATCACAATTGTGCCCATTCATTCGACAACTATTTCTGAATGCTTATATCTGCCAGATGTCGTTGTAGGCCCTGGGACACAATAGCACACAAAGCATGTAAGTTATATTCTGTAGGAGTGTGGGGAGTTGGGGAGTCAGGTAATAGTCAGGGGAGTAATAGGAACATAAAGGTGATGTCATATAGAAAATGGTGGACAAAACTGAGGTAACTGACCTGGGGAATATGTGTGGGTGGGGAGCAAGACAAGGTGGTCAGGGAATGCCTGGCTGAGGAGGTGACTTCAAGGGCAGAGAACCTGAAGTATAAGAAAGAAGGAACCTGCATATTAGAAATGGAACATGAGTAAGTGTGGCTGAAGGGTAGAGTGGGATAATATGGGGTCAGAAAGATAATAACTATAGTAACGATGTTTCATGAGCCAGGCACAGTTTGTAAACCCTTTACATACATCGCTGCAGCTTCGTATGTGCTATAACCTTACAAAAGAAATACCATTCTTCCCATTTTACAAATGAGAAAACAGAAACCTGGAGACTTAAATAACTTGACCAAAGGCCCACAAGTAGCAAGTGATGGAGTCAGGATTCAAAGCCAAGCAATCTGAATGCAGCGTCTATGCTTTCAAAGCATCTTCCAATTATGGTGAGATGATAGTAGTGATTATAGTAATAGCAATAGCAGCTAACTTTAAATGAATGCGTATTATTATGTTCTTTTAAAAGTGTATTTTAGTTATATTTTCCTCTTATTCTTATGTTGACCTTCGAAGATAAGTATTATTTTCCTTATTAAAACCTGAGGCAAAAAGAGGGGCTTACAACTTGCGCATGGTCACATATCAAGTC
>PVKM010004146.1:40242-50242 GCA_004027735.1 Carollia perspicillata
TCACACTCACACACCATCATCATGAAGCACTGTTTTGTGATGTGATCTAGATCACTTCTAGATCTAAAGTGATCTAGAAAACTGTAAGGACAATTTCCTGTCCTTAATGACAGTCTAGAATAGGTATCTTAAAGTTTAATTTATGTGGTGACATAATGTTGAGTTCAATGTTGGTGGCTATATACACTCAAGTACACTTCCAGAATAAAAGGGTGTCCTGTTAATGATCACGTTAAGAGAGCAAGGAGACACTGCGGTAGACCTTATCCACAAACTAGCTGCATTAGAATTAAAGATGGGTATGGCTCATAAAAATGCAGATTCCTGGGACTCACTCCAGCTCCACAGCTTCAGAATCTTTGATAAAAGGGCATCTGTGTTTTAGGAAGTGCCCTGGGTGATTCTGAAATCTGCCCAAGGTGCTAGAGTTTGAGAACCACTGGAGCTGAGGATTAGGCCACTTTGTCCTCAATCCAGGAGGCATCCCTCAAGGTGTTAAATACTTATTAACACTGCTGAGTGGGAGCTGCAGTGGTGAGATTGCTGTGTGCAGGAGCCAAGTGCTCATTAGCACTTGTACAGGAACCTCTGCCTGTTCTTGAGAGTTAATTTCTTGGCAAACAATGAGTCTTCATGAAGCGCTACTGCAGAGTGAGGACAAATTTGGGGTAATATAGTGCAAATTGTAGGAAGTGAGTACATTAGCACAAAAGAGATTTAGTATGCCTGGCAAAAAGATGTAACTTTGGGGGAAGAAAAGGTGAATTCTGGTAACATATAATGGTTCGCTGATAGTCGAACCATGTCTTTTTGAAAACATAATGCTTTTGAGATGTGTTGGTGTTTGTAGATCACACAAACACCATAAAATATGAAACATTTTGTGGATTTTTGTCACATGTATCTTAGTGTCGGTGGCATAGGTGATATTTTCTGATCTTGGGGAATAGTAGTAGAGCCTTTACCACCCACTGACTTTTTGTTTCTCGCTTCTATCAAGAATTCTCTTCCTTGTCCACTTCATCTCCCTACAGTGGGAGTGCACTACTAATAGCCCTTTTGTGTTTTCCTCATGGCATCACTAATCTCATCTCTTTCCATCCTTTCCTAATCTCTTCATTTTCATTCCTGATGCAGAAAGATAATGTATGAAGTTATGCCTTTGTAACTTAAAGTCCTACAGACAAATACATAGGCTTGGTTTCAACAGGAAGTCTTCATCCAAACTGCAGTCTCTGTTAAAGAGCTTATTCATGCTTGAAATAAAACCATTAAATCGTAGAGATGCCATTTCATACAGAGACATATTTAAGAGATATAGAAATGTAATTTACATACTTTGGTTTAAATTAATATACTGCAAAATAAAAAGAAATAGAAGGAGAAAATGTTCCTGTGAGGCCTTAATTTAACATAATATAAAAAATAAAAATTCATCCATAGGCATCTTCAAATAAAATTAGAAAGTGCATGTTCCTCTCATTGGTTACCTTCAGTTTGTATATTTTATTTTGCACATGTAAACCTAGCCATGAGGTTTGGCAATTACTCCAAGAATTTGCATTTTAAAGATAGAAGTAAGAGGTTATAGTCAGCTATTTCCAATGCCAAGAATAAGAATGTTATGTATGGTGTTCATAAGAATGTATCTCATAATTACTTATATGTTCGATTTGCCATAATAATTGTTTAAAAACCCATTATCATTGAAAATAGAGTGTATGTGACTTTAAAAGTTTTTGGCTTGTAGCCAGCCTTTCACCAGTAGGCTGACTACTTTGGGTAACAATTGGCCACTTCTTTCCCAGGTTTTCCAGTTGATTCAGCTTTAACAGCAGGAGGGTGACCTTTCTGTATTCAGAACACCTAACAATCCCTGTTCAAAACAGATTTCTGCCTCTTCAGCTTGCCTGGAAAGATTGTTTCTCTGAAGTCTCCTCAAGAGACATGGAGCTATCTTAATTACTTCTAACAGTAGCAGAGTATTTAAAATATTACCTACTACAATATTTAACTAGCCATGTTTCAGGGCCTCATCCACCCAAATAAATAAGCATAAATACACTAATTTATATCATAGCATTTGTCAAAAACATACTTTAAGTAAAAAATAAACCAATGTGATCGAAACATTAGTCTCCTAGATGGCAGGCCTGTTTGCTCTGGGAATCAGAGCCTTCAATCTAGTAACACCTATAGTTCCCAGAGCCAGGCTGTTGCTGAAATGGGGCTTCTGGTTGAGAGGAGTTTCATTTTGTGGCACAGATCGATCACCCTCTCTCCTCACCCCCTTTGAATTTACTGCAGGTTGACTGTAATTGTTTTCAGGTTTTAATTTTGGGATTGTGGTCTGTGTGTTTTGGAAACATAAATTTTGCCATCAATTCAAGAGCACGCCTGAGGCTGCTGTAGGCCCCTTGTTGTTGTTTTTTGGCAGTTAGAGCAGAAAAGTGCACATTTAGTAAAATCAAACTGAGTACCATTTCATTTTGTAATCCTTGTGGCTATAACTGAAAATATTTCTTTGCATAGGTTTTCCTCTTGGATACAATCTGTAGTTTAATTTTCAGTATAACATGAATCTTGTATATCACCCAATAGTTTTGATTCATAGTATAAATTCTCATGAACTTTTCAACAAGAATATGGTGTTAAGCTTCAGATTTTGTATTGGTTCCAGGTTCGTTAAAAATTATCTTGTACAAAATTTCTCTCTTATTCACAATTATAGTCTCTCCTTTTAACTCACTTTCCCTTCTAAAAGTGGTCAGAAATCACTTCAAAGTTTTATGGCTTATAATTTCAAGGCCATGTAAAAATACCAGACATTACATCTAGTAATTTTATATTTGAATATAGAAAAAGAATAGCATATCTGTTTGATACATGTATTGTTGGTTTTGTTATTAAAATTGTATATTTTAGACTGGGTTTAAGTCCTAAAACATCTTGCTTTTCTTCCTGACCTACTTAGGGAAAAATCCATGAAGAATAACTTTGTATAAATCTCAGTCTTGGTTGGCTATTTCTACTTTGAAAGCACTACAACAAAATGGAATAATAAATAGGACAGGAATTTAAGATTCACTTCTTAAGAATTCTATGTTCTTCAAGTTTTATGTTAAAAATATGATACTTCTTTAGATAGGATAAATCATGACATTATGGTTTTTGCATTTAAAATATATTTTAACTCATTTTTCCTTAGAATTTAAAAACATATACTCATTGAAATAATTCATTTTCCATTAATGTTTAAAGAGTTTCTATATCTACACTGTTTTCTCATGATCAATTAAAAAAAGTAATTCAGAGTTATGCATTATAGTATCTAATTATTCAAATTTTCCCAAATATAGTTTTAAAGCAATTTAGAACATAGTGGGATATACATTGTTTACTATGGTGCTAGAAATAATGAGAGTCTCAGAAAATGATATCGACACATTAGATATCTAAAAGAATGTAGAGGAAATGCTAGGATATTTAATAGAAAAAAGAACCACCTCTGACAAAGATGTAGGGGCTGATGAAGAACAATTTAGACAAAGGACATTAACTGTAATCAATTGTGGCAAAAACAATATAACAAAACTATGACTTTTGGCCCTTCCTAGGAAGAAAGTTAGGGACAACTAAAATATTGGGAATGTATGTAAATGAAAGAAATAAAAATTCCTTCATAAAATTGAAAGATGAGCACAGGTCTACAGGCATCAACTAAGAGGAAATAATGAGGACTTCATGGGAGAGGGATGCAAATATAATGAATTTGAAAATAATGGCTTTTGTTTGTATAAATTTCTATCAGCTTTTTCTAAAACAGGAGGATTTATATAACAGGAGAGGTACTTTATATTGTAATATCTTATGCTAATTGCATAGGATTCAATTAGATTTTCAAATTAACTCACTTCTATTTAAGGTGTATACTGAATACCTCTATATCTACATTTGAACTGGAAAGAAAAACAAATTTTTCCCCATATATGTTTAGAGCTTTTAAAAATAACAATTATAAAACAAAATGTCGGCTAAAAGAGTTTCAGAAAAGAAAGATGGACATTTCAGTTTAAAGGACCACATAGCATAACTCAATTTTAGAATTTATGGTGACAAACTGGATTTTTAAATTAGAGTTGACATTCAATATTATTTTATATTAGTTCCAGGTGTACAGAATAGTGCTTCGACAATTATATAATTTATAAAGTGATCCCCCTACAATTCAAGTACTCACCTAGCACCATACATAGTTATTACAATTTTATTGACTATATTCTCTATGTTGTATTTTACCCTCCCGTGACTATTTTTAACTACCAAATTTGTACTTAATTTCTTCATCTTCTTCTTTTTTAAAATTAATTAATTAGTTTATTATTAGAGGGGAAGGAAAGGAGAAAGAGAAGGAGAGAAACACTGGTTACCTCTCACACACCCACAACTGGAGACCTGGCCTGAAACCCAGGCATGTGCCCTGACTGGAAATTGAACCAGCTACCCTTCAGTTTGCAAGCAGGTCTTCAATTCATAAAACCACACCTTCCTCATTTTCACTCAGCCTTGTAAAACCCCTCCTATCTGGCAATCATCAGTTTGTTCTACCTATGAGTCTATTTCAATTTTGTTTATTTTGCTCATTAGATTCCACATATAAGTGAAATCATATGGTATTTTTCTTTGCCTGATTTATTTAATTTAGCATCATACTCTCTAGGTCCATCCATGTTGTCACAAATGATAAGATTTTGTCATTTTTTATGGCTGACTAATATTCTATTGCATGTATATACTACGGCTTTTTATTTTATTTATTTTTTTCTTGTTCAAGTACAGTTGTCTCCATTTCTCCCCACAACTCCCCCCACCCCAGCCATCCCCACTTCCCACCCTTGATCTTACTCCACTTTGGTTTTGTCCATTATAAATGTTCCTGTAAACCCAGCCTTTTAACCACTTATCTATTTGATTGACATAAGTAGGCAGGGAGGGAGGTAGTCAGACTGATGTGTATCACATCAAGAGGAGAGAGATCTTTAGGGTGAGAAAAATAAAAAGGGCCTGATTGGGAAAAAAAAAATCTGAAGAAGAAAATAAATAAACAGGGTGAAGGTAGGAAAAGGAAAATGCTCAATGAATTTAAGCTAAAACAATAATCCTATCTCAATTTGCCCAAATTTTACTTAATTGTAATCAGCATACTGATCCTGTCAGGTTCATCATATCTTATGAACATACCAGGTACTCTGATACTCAGTGGAGAATAAACTGAAATAATAAAACTGGTAATTTACTTTATAAGGCCATGAAGCATCAAGGGTCTGGCACTGTTTAGTGTCTTTCACTCTTCTACATCCTTCTGTGAGAAACAGACAAACTGGGTTATCTCTTTCTACACATCTGGCCAGTGACCAGCTTCTTGTTAGGATCCAGCTGTATCCAGCTACTTGAAGATAACAAACAAACCTTATTAAGGTCCTTACTTGTAATTAAAAAGAGATTGTCTAGAGAACACTCTAATGGCTCCATAGAAAAACTCTTATCTCCATTCACAAAATATGAAATTAAACATTGCAATTAATTACAGACTATGCCAGGGCAACCCTTTCTCTGACCACATTACTCGCTCTCACCTGGGAGTGAGTAATATTTTCTGGTGATGACTAAGTGGTGGCCTTTTGCTCTCTCCATCGTAGCCCTTCATAGCCCTTCATTGCCTTTGGCCTGAATCTGCCCTTCTGTGGTTTTTGAGGCTGGGTTTTGTAGCCTCCCACTCATTAGATGAAGGTTCAGTGACTGAGGCTTTGTTATTTAAGTGCAAATCTGCAAGTTTGTTTGCCTGTCCTTTCTTGTGTTAAATGGGTTTGTTCCCCTTATGGAATGTCTGTTTTATGCAGTTGTCACCCTGGGCATTTCACCACTCCTTTGCTGTTTGTCCTTGCAGTCTGTGCTGCTCCAGTTCCTCCTGTCCCTCCTTCATCTTGGCTTTCACGCTGAGTTGGGTCAGCCTTTCACTGTTCATCTCTGGTTCGTGACTCTTGGCACATACCCACTCTTCATTAATAGTATCACCCCATTATTGGAGAAGGGAGGCTTTTTGCATCATGGAGGGAGTGGCTTTCCAAGCTCTCTGAAAATATCCCTTTAAAAAAGATAGTTCTCAGGACATCTGACTGACTAGGAGGTTAGCTGCCCCTCACTCCGATTTCATTTGCCATCTTTGTCTGACTTTCCCCCTTTCTCTTGAGATGAGGTCTAGTGCCCTTCCTTTGAAGACTGACGCTGAAAAAGTTTAGTTGCCTGCAGGGCCTCTTAGGACCTTATGTTTTTTTTTTTTCCTGAACCAGCAAGCCAAGTAAGCAGTATCTCAGTAATACTTTTGTTTACTGATTGTATGACCTAGGGTAAAATACTTTGTCTTTCTTTGCCTCAGTTGCCTGCTCTATAATATTCGGGTGATGATTTCACCTATTGTCCAAAGTTGAAATGAGTTGTGTAAGGATGAGTGAGGAAGAAAAGAGTATCTGAGTATACTGTTCTATGCTCGTAGAACAGTATTTGGCACAAAGCAAGAGCCAGGGAAGGTTTACTAGTTCTACTATTATTCTCTCAAGGGCAGATTTATGGGTATAATGGACATATTTGCTTGTTGGGTTATAGTACTAGAAAAAGACATCCTGATCACTCATGATCATAATATATTATATCCTGAAGTAATAATAAACTTAACTTAGTTTCATCGTAAGATAGTTTTATAATGATGTCTTTTGGCTGTGAAATATGTGTTTCCTTTCCTGTAATAATGATTGAGATTATGTGGCCTGAATTTATACTTCACCCAGAAGTATAGAATTCACTTTTTTGAGGGGGGTGGTGCATCAAGTTGATTATTGTACTTGGGTGGTGAACATTTTGCTAAACAGTTTACCTAAGATTTAGGATTCTTAACACTTTTAGTTTCAACGAGAAAGGTAACTACTGCTCCCAGTAGAATTGTAGTCCTATGATGAGCAAGTGAATAGTTTTTCCCTTCAGTTTAGTTGTTCATATGGTAAAATATGAAGAGAAATGTACATTTTGAAAGACGCTGATCAAGATTTTTGTTACTATCCATTTCAGGGGAAAAGGGGAAGGGGTCGCAGGAACAAATATAAAGAACACATGGACAAAAACTAAGTGGGGTGGAAATGGGAGGGAGGAGGGTAGCACTAGGGGGGTGGACTGGGATGGGAGTAAAAGACAGAAAACTGTACTTGAACAACAACTAAAATTAAAAATTAAAAAAAAAGATTTTTGTTACTATCCAAATTAGACTGTGCTTTCAAAATTTGAAATATTTTGAAGAGAAGTGACAAAGGAGTTTTGAGTTTGGCTCAAAGTATAGCTTTTGAAATTTATGAAACAACAGATTTCTTACTAACTACCCAAATTGTGGGTGGTGGGGATGGTTGTGGAGAAAGTAAAAGCTTTTTGTTTAGCTTTTGTAAAACATGCCTATAGAGAACAATAATAATTTTTATTTTCAGATTGTGGAACAGCGAGAGCCCTCCATGGTCATGTTTCATGGAGTGTGTGTGGTAGCTGTTGTTTAAAGCTGGCATTCTCATATGCATTCGTAACCTGTATGAGGAATAAGAGCTATTTTGTTGGTTATTACTGATGTGCAACATGAGCTATAAATGCCAGTTATGGTTTTTATAGGTTAACTATGTGTTATGTAATTTTGTATATTCACTTTGAGACATTAAATGCTCTAAGATAGTTTAAATGATAAAGGAGTGTTAGATAAATACTCAATCTACATTTGTTTAAAATAACACATTTGGAATTTAAGATGCCTAGTTCATTGTTCTTTCTATAAATTATTTAGAGAGAAATAATAAATTATAGGCATTTTTGAAGCTTCACTGGATCAAAAACGGCTTTATAACATGCAATTAAGCATGCATTCCAAAGAGAAGGTTCGGGTTGTTTCTACATTGCAGTGTCAGTATTATTGCCAGACACCAGGAAACATCTTTTTACTAATTCCCTCCCTCCCTCCTCTACCTGCCCCCAACATACCTTTTTCTTTGGCAATGATGGCAATAATCTGTTGGACTTTTATTTTTTCCTTTAAATTTATTTTTTATCATTTTTAATTATTATTCTATTATAGTTTTTCCTTTGCCCTCCTCTGTCCATCTCACCCCTGCTCCCATAGTCAATTCCCACACTGTTGTCCACGTCCATGTATCACCCATACATGTTCTTTGACTAGTCCCTTCCCCTGCTTTCCACTATAAGTTTATTTTTATTTTTAATGTATTTTTACATTACTATTTATTCCCCTTTTACCCCCTTCTTACATCCCCTTACGCTGCAATTAACACAGTATTGTCCATGGATGCTTAAAAGAGAGGTATAATTTTATCTTTTAAAAAGTTTAAAATAATATAACCAGCATATAGGCACTTAAGAAAGAGTTGTATGGCTAATACACAACCACTCTGATAGACAGTGAAACTTTGTTTTTTTTGGTTATGAAAAAACACTACTAGTAAATTGTAAATCTGTGAATGTTTGTAATAGTCTTTCAAATAATCTCTCTTTAGGAATATATCACCAGAGGCTAAAATTTCAAGAATAATTTTTTTATTTATAGGGGAGATTATATAATCTTGACAATAAAGAGCTATTTGTAGTTCTATCATATTTTAAATATTATGGAATATAAAGGCAGCTCTATATGACATAGTTTAAAATTAAACCCATGCTAGACTTTCTTAGTAATGAAGAAATTTCTACAATAAGAGACCAGTAAGTAATTTTGACTTGAAATAGCAAATAAATTAAATGACTAATTACCAAGGAATTACCCTGTATTATTTGATCGCTCTCGAAGTAATGTAGATTCAATTTTTGAATGCATCATATTTTTATTTTTACCTGATAAAATCAAATGGATGGTAATCTAAAAGCATCTATCTAATGCAAGTGGAAATTTGCCTTTCAGGGATACTGAGACATTATTTCCTTGCCTTTTCTTCTTAGAATCACCATAGGAAAAGTCCAGGTATACAATTGCATTTAATTTGAAGCACAGGAAAAAAAATTAATTTATCTAAAGGTGTGAAGGATTGATTGCCTTTATTCTGCAATTAATATTTCCAGAACTTGAGATTAAGACCATTTGACACTGAGAAATGGGAAATTAAAGGAGAAAATAATGTGAATACTCTTGCCAAATGTAAATCTCTAATTGCAATGGAAGTGGGGGAGCAAAGATTCAGTAAATATGAAAGCACATTTCCATCTTCTAAGTATTTCTGAAAGTTATTGAGTATATAGTAGTTACATGCAGCACATTTACTTCTAAATCTTCTGTATTAATCTGAAAGAACTAGGATATTATTATTATTTTTACTGTTATCATATAAAGAAAAGTATACTAGCCAATGTGAAATTTATACAATAAATCAATTTTCCACTATAAATTTGGATATTAATAATATCAGGTCAATTACAATTAAATTCAGGTGTATTTTTCTATATATCAAAGCAAAATACATTTTTCACTTTCTTGGTTGTAAATGTGCTTTAGAGATGAGCAACATCAATATTACTTGATAGGGTGTAGAAATTGTTTGCAAACTAAAATTGCTTGAAACTGTGCTTCAGTTTGCAAACTGAAACGTGTGCCATAGGAGGACATCAAAGGCTGGCCAGCTGTCATTAAAAGACATCAAAGGGCAGCCTCCCTGAAGCCTTTAAGTTTTATGGCAGGTGCCTCATAGAGATGTCAGGTCATCTTGGGAAACAAGGAGTAGACTCCATCTAACCTCAATTGTCTTTAGTTCCTTTCATCTGTTTGGGAAGGTAGGTCTCCTGGGTTACAAAGAGTTTTGCAGGGACCTGACTACTGGACATCAAGCCTCTCTGATTTCAGTTACTCTCAGCATGGAGGCTGCAGTCATGGTGTCTCCTGATGGACACATCTGGGGAACAGAAAAATGAT
>PVKM010004146.1:52742-53760 GCA_004027735.1 Carollia perspicillata
TTTTCTGGCCACCACTTTCCCCCGCCCCACCATTCCCTGCATTTTAAAAGTAACTACAGCTAATCATATTAAGGCCACTATGGGTTATAGTCCATCTAAATTACTTACGTATGTTCCAATGTGCAATGCATAGGGGCACTGAGTGCACAGCACTAGTTATGGAGGTGCACTATGTGTCTTTTTATTTGGGGGGAGGTGAGGAAATAGGTTCGAGTTTACTCAATGAGTTACTGTCCATCTCTTTGTAAGAATTCAGATAATTGTATGAATACCTTTCTTGATCCATTTTAATGTTTTAGCTGGCACTTCTGGGCAGGCTCTCTATTTCTTAACATTTGTGTGCGGGGACTGTTGAACAATAAGGACATAAAATCACAACAGGTTTTATGTAAACACATTAAAGGTGATTAACAGAATTGAATAGAATCAGTAACTAGATGTTTAATGGCTTCTCATCAGAAATAACTAGATGTTTTATTTAGAACTGTTTTCAAAACCCATGTTCATGGGTGAAGTCATTTACATGGTCATAAAACAGGGTTATCACATCATGAAAGCATGAGAAAAAGTTTCAAAGTATTTATCTACTATGGAAATAGAAATATTGGTAAAATATTAAAGGGAGTAATTAGAAAGAGAAGATATACATTTCAATGATGTAAGTTATGGATTGGTATTATGAATAGAGAATACTTCAGTGCAACATTCTGTGAGTTAAATCTTCACCTTAGGGTTCAAAACAATTGTCATTAGTGTCAGTTTTCTACAATAAAGAAAAACTATAATAGACACTCATATTTCATGAATAATTCTGATATAGCTTCTTATTTTTTTTTATTGTTTTTCAGTACAGTTTTCTGTCTTTTACTCCCATCCCATACTACCTCCCAGTGATCCCCCCTCCCTCCCCTTTCCACCTCCCCCCCTAGTTTCTGTCCATGTGTCCTTTATACTTGTTCCTGTAATCCCCTCCCTTTTTCCCTAAAATTCCCTCCCCTCTCCCCTCTGGATACTATCA
>PVKM010004147.1:0-53554 GCA_004027735.1 Carollia perspicillata
ATTTATGGCATATGCCTTAAACCAGCAGGCTATATATTATACAGTCTCTCCTACAGCCAGAAACAAGAGCTTAACATTGAAAGTTATTCTCACGATGATGTCTGACGATCAAGAAAGTATACTTACTGTCATCAAGACCTTAAACATGGAATTTGTGAAGAAACTAGCATGTAAAAGCCTATAACTTTGAAGAATTAGAAGCTTCTGGCCATTTTAAGATCATTATGTGATTGCACTAATCATCAACCAAAGGATGGCCATGTAAGAATTTCATTCTAATTATTGAGAGAAATTAGTGTTTTTCCTCTGCCTTCTTTCAGGATTTGTTGTTGATTTTTTTATTTTCTGTGGTATGAAAATGATATACATAGGTACAAGGTATTTTTGGTGGGGAGGGATTAGGCTGGTATTTATCCTGCTTGCTGTTCTCTGAACCTTCTGGATCTGTGATTTGGTATCTAAGATTAATTTGGGGAGATTCTGAGTCATTGTAGCAAATATTTGTTCTGTTCCTTTCTTTCTTCAGGTATTTCCATTATATGCACATTATGCCTTTTGTGGTTGTCCTACAGTCTTCGGATATTCTATTCTGTTTTTTTAGTCTTTTAAATTTTGTTTTGTTTTTGTTTTCTTCCATTTTTAAGGATTCTATTGATGTATCCTCTAGTGCAGAGATTCTTTCCTCAGCTGTGTCCGGTCTTCTTAATAATCCCATCAAAGACCTTCTCCATTATTGCTTCAATTTTTGGTTGTTGTTTTAATCTCTAGAATTTCTTTCTTAGAAAGAAAGTTTCTTTCTAAAGATTTGGTTCTTTCTAAAGAAAGGTTCTTTCTAAGGATTGGTTCTTTCTTAGGATTTCCAGCTCTCTGCTTACATTGTCCATCTGTTCTTGAACAGTGACTACTTTATCCATTAGAGCCCTCAGCATATTTATCATAGTTGTTTTAAAATCGTGGTCTGATAATTCCAACATCCCTGCCATATCTGATTCTGATGCATATTCTGTCTCTTCAAATTGTGTTTTTTGTCTTTTGGTGTGCCTTGCAGTTGTTTGTTTTTGACAGCTGGAGATGATGTATCCACACTGGAGAAGAGGAACTGCTGTAAACAGGCCTTTCACAATGGACAGGTGTGGCAGAAAGGGAAGCATTCGATATTACTGGGCTTAGGTCTCAGTCTTTCGTGAGCTTATTATGACTCTGCACTGAGAATTTCACAGGTGTTTCTCAGTTTTTTTCCTCTTCCCTTTAGTGGGATAGGATGGCTAGAGAGGGCTGGAATTGGGTGTTTTCCTTCCCTCAGATCAGTTATTCCCCTGTAGTACCCCAGCAGGTGAGGCTCCAGGTTAACTAGTTGCCCCCGAGGGCAGGCCGTGTTAAAAACAGAGCCTCTGGCATATTTCAAAATGGTTCCTCTTCTCCTCCCCTTGTTGGAAGCCCAAGGAGATTTTTCTGTGATATTTACTCTGAAGATCTCATGGAGCATCTAGAGGCAAACCTCACAATATTGTGGGAGCCAATCCACTATGACTGGCTTTGTGAAGTTTTGAATTGTCATTTTGCTCACACTGAGCCTTCAGCAATTCAGCAATTACATCTGGGGTTCCTGAGGCTGGCAAGTCTGCTCAGGTAAGCTGCAGCTCCCTCTGTGCCCTGGCATCTCTCTCTCTCTGATCTTAGTGGCAGAGTTTGGGTCCTTCTCTCTCTAATGCATTCAAGAGGAATTGTTGATTTTTCAGTCTGGTTAGCCTTTTACTTGCTAGGACAGAGTGGTGACCTCCAATTTCCTTACATGGGGAACTGGGGGAACTGGAAATCAGAAGTCCCTCTCTAATTCTTTTAAACTTCAACAATTATTTCTCTTTTTGTTCCTTTTATTAATATGTATGTCTATTATTGAGTAGTATTATGCAGTATTAGTTCGTACATTAATTCCAATTTTGTCTTCATTTTGTCTTTTCTGTTGGTTTTATTTTCTGTGTTTTTCCTGAACTTACCAGCTTGTGTCCATGGGGCGTATGTGAATTGTTTGCTTTCTTTCACAGTTTATTATATCTGTTCATTTAAGCTCTGTTTTTATATACTTGAATTTTGTATGTTGTGGCTTTTATTTTACATTCTGAGAGAAGTGTATTTACATTCTGAGAGAAGTGTATTAAAATGTATTTTAATAAATACATTTGGCAATGGTTTTATCAGCTGCTCTTTTGTGATTCTAGAAGCATTCCTTACTCCTTTTTTTGAGAACAAAGAATTGTGATTATTATGCCTTATTAGATATAACATCATTAAAATATCATTTTTTTCAAATAAATGCTTTTATGCTTTAAACTATGCTTGCTGAAACAGTAATTCAACTATTTCTATATCTTGTTATCACTTATTTGAAATATCCTTGACCATACCTATATTTTTAATCTTTAATGACACTCGGCTTTAAGAATGCTACTTATCAGTGATAAATACCAGGATTTTCTTCATTTGGAGAAAATTCAAAGTCCTTGTATTTTTTTTAAAGATTTTATTTGTCTTTAGAGGGTAAGGGAAGGAGAGAGGGAGAGAAATATCAATGTGTGGTTGCCTCTCGTGCATCCCCTGCTGGGAACTGACCTGCAACCCAGGCATGTGCCCTGACTGGGAATCGAACCCCAGTTGTTTGGTTCTCAGGCCCACGCTCAATCCACTGAACTACACCAGCCAGGGCGAAGTCTTTGTATTTTGAAAGGAAAAGCCAAACTATTCAATTTAATTATGTTAACGGATCCAAATGTTTTTTCCCCCTGTTTCTTTTTTTTCAATTTTTCAGTTACAGTTTACACTCAATATTATTCTTTATTAGTTTCATGGGCACAGCATAGTGTTTTTCTTTTCTTAAATCTTATTTTATGTATATAATTATGCAGTCTTGTTTGCATTTCCTGTACTTAACCTTGCTTTTTCTACTTTTTTATTATTTTATTAAATTTCACTGGATTTTTAGAAAGGGGACAGAGATCATATCTATGCGATCTAATTCTTTAACGTATATCTTTATATGTAGAAAAATTATTGGCATTAATAAATCAAGGCTACTTCTGTTTACAATTTCTTTCTGTGTATTGGAATTTACGGTAATTTTAATTTTAAAAAATACTTTTTTTCTGTCAACTATTAGAGTTTATAATGATGTTTAATAGTCAGAAGAAAAGATAAAACTACATTTTTCTTTTTTAAAGATGTAGAGTACTCCTATTGGAGAGAGATGTTTTGCTTTGTCCCAATGATCCCGGCCCTTTTCTCAACATAGTTCTTGATGTTATGCCACATACTTTCATGCATTTCTTGCTTTCTTTCTCAACTAGCTTTTTTCTTCTACTCTTAGTGGTATTATTCTTCAGCAATATGCTATAGTAGATACCTATGGGCTAAAATAGAAAACTAATGCTATCTTACAATAGTAATGGGGATATATGTAATCCATATATCTATTTGTGTACCTATTCTATACATCCAACCTGAAATACATTTTAGGGCCCAGGTGCAGGACTTCTTGTAATGTGAATTTAATCAAAAGTATATGAAGACTTGTGTTTCAGGTTAAATATTGCTGGTTTGACTTTGAAACTCAAAGAGCATTTAATGATGTCCTAATATAGTAATCAAAAACAGAGATTTCTGGAATATTTAATTAAACACTATAATAAACATATGTTATTGTTGTTGTTGTTTGCAGGCAATATTTATGTAGCTGTTAATGAAATTTGCCACTATCTTGGCTCAATATTTGTAATCTTGGTTCTCAGTGTCAAGCATATTTTTTTCCCAAAACTACGCTAGAGAATTTGTGTGATAAGCAAGCTACCCTGTCTCAGCTTCCTTAGTGTCTGTGAGGTAAGCGCAGCTGTTTCCGGGTTTCCAAGGCCCCTTCTGCACCAGGAAGACCATCTGGCAACTGCTAAAAACCCCACATGTTTGACTGACACTTCAAAGATACCAATTGCTCCCTCAGCTCCTACCAGAAAAGGTAGAAGTTGCATTAATAGGCTAACTTCTTCCTTGGCTCACTTTCAAATCAAAACCTCAATGGGTGTGTCTGATCTGTGGCATCAAACGTCTATTGACTAGATCCAAGGCTCAAGGCAGTCTGGGAATTTGAGTTTTTTACATCTGAGAGGAATTTCAACTCCTTAGTCTTCCTGCTGTGTTCTAGGTGATTTTTTAAATTCTAGTTTAAAATACACGAATTGTGTATTTAATTTTTATTACTGCATTTTTTCTTTCCCAGATTTCCAGAGGCTTGAAAAAGGTTTTCAGCTCTTCTACTGTTAAAGAAAGTGATCTACTGTTTTCACTTCAAAGATGTTTCTTCCTCGTTATCTCTGAGTATTCTATATATATTCACTTTTTAAATCTCATTTTGTATTGCTTCCAAGTGTACAGCTTTGTGGTTAGATAAGCATATAATTTACGTAGTGTTCCCCCTGATATTTCCAGTACTCCTACTGGCAGTGTACATACTTACTGAAATATGATGGACTAAATTTCCTATACTTCCCCTACTTCCCTGTGACTGTTTTGTAACTACCCATTTGTGTTTCTTGGTCCTTTTACCTCTTTCACCCAGTCCACAACCCGTATAAATCCATTTCAGATTATTTCATTATTTTATTTCTGTTGGTATGAATTTTTCTGTTTGAGGTATCTTCTGACAGCTGCTCGGGTTACAGGATTACTTCTGTATATTGTAAATTTTTTTTGCCCTCTTTCATAAACTTGCTCCTGGAAACTACAGATCTATCTAGAGCCTCTCAGTCAATTGAGTAATATGTTGCTTTGGTTATCTGTGCTCCCGAGGGGCCATTATCCACTCCATTCACTAGAGAGAAGGCTGTCTTCACATACTCAGCTGGAGGAAGCTGCTTTTCAGTGGGAGGCAGCCTGTTGAGAAAATGTTAAATGTTAAAAACCAGCTCTTGGTCTTGCAGAACGGGACTCAAAGAGGTGCTGTATTAGAAAAATGATTTCATTAATAATGGTGTTGACTTCCTGAAAGTAACACGTTTTGTACGTCCTGTGCTCCAGGCTCTGCCTTTCCACACTCGCACCTCCTTCCAGAGACTGAACGTGTTCGCAGCACGGTTATTGTTAAACGGTTGCGTGTGCTTGTGCATATGTGATGCCTATTCATTATATAATAATTAGCAAGAGTTACAGTTTACCCGAAACTCAGGTGATAGAGCTTAGTATCATGCCTTGTAAAAGGTAGTTTTTGCAACATCTTCAATAATTATGCTGAAGATTCGTGTTGATGCGTTTAGGGGTATACGAAGCTCTGTTAATCTCCTGTTCTAGTCCTGTGGGCTTTCTGCAGCCTGATGGGACCCTCTGAACTGGCAAAACCCGCAGCCGAGCACACTCACTCCACTTCCAGCCTGGCCCTGCTTGTTATCCTTTACTTAAAAAGAAGATCCTTTCCTCTCTGTCTTATTGTGGGAAATCTTTAACTTCTATACGAATTATGAGCTAGGAAAGTTTTTTTCACAAAAACCTCTCCAGACTGTAACTGAAATGCAGGTTTGCCGGCCTGCTTCAAGGAAAACAAATTTGTGAGGCAGGTGTTGGCACAAAAGGAAAGAAGTTTTTTCAGGTTCCACGGCCTAGGAGAACGGTGGACATCTTAAAGACTGTCCCCTACCTTTCTGCTCAAGTCTGTGGTTCTTATAGGGATAAGGATGGGAGGGCTTTTTTTTTCTTCTATCCAATTTTCTCACTAGCTTTTGGTCACTTGGGCCCTCTCCATTTGTCTTTCTAATTTTTGGCGTGCGCAGTGTAAGAACCCCCCTGCACCACCTTGGTCAGTGGAGGAGATTCACTGGTGCTCCCTGACTGCCTAGGGTAACGAGATGAAGGTGTCAGATATAAATGTTAGTTTCAGAAAGGGACTACTTATTATGATTACTTTTTGGGTATAAAGTTTTCACTTACAGCTCTGGAAATGACAATACCCAGATAGATAAATTCTCCATGGATTTTGGTGGAGCTGGAATGTGTAAAATTTGCTTAGTGGCAAGTGGATATTTGCAACTAAGATTTTATAATAAAAATGGAATGATTTTCAAGTAATGCAAATTGTGTTTAGAAATAGTAATAATTTTAATTAAGATGGAAAGTAAATGGAATCAAGTAAAAAATTAATACAATAAATAAATTTCTTCTGAAATTTGCATCTGAAAAGTTAAATGGCAACTACTTTATACTAAACCAAAGCTCTCCACAAAAAGAACATTGCCAATATTGCCATATTATTAGGTAACTGGTTTTAGTGACAGTTTCCAATTCTACTTGGTAGATTGCTTTTGTATAGATTCTGCATTTGAACTGTCAATATTATGTGCAATGGGGTCTTTGACCCCTTTGCTTTTTCCATGTAGAGACTCATGAAGAAATTTACTTTTGGGCTTACATTTACACTCTACTATATAAGTGGAATCATTAGGCATGAAAATATGGGATTATGTAAAATAATGTGGCGATATTTTGATTCTTCAAATTTCCACTCTTACATCTTTAGCTATGACTCATAGGCAAAATATAAAAACAAAAAACCCTTGACCGCTAGTGTAGACATGTTACAATTGACACACAAAGAGTAGTATAATTGTTTTCCAAAAAAGCTGGTAACTGATATGTCAGGAATCAGTACAGACTAAACAAAATAGATTTGTAAATGATAATTCAGAAAATAAAAAACTTATGTAAATGCATAAAGTTAAAACAGATCTACTTACTTGGAGATCTGTAAAGAAGTCTATTCTCATTTTTTACCATTTATTTAGGGAAAAGCAGAGGCTATTTGGCCTCATAATCCTTTATTCTTCTTCTGTGCCTGCTGGGAAGGGACAATGTTCAGTTACTTTTTCTGTTCTTATTTCCATCCCTACTTACTGGCTACTCTTTTTGTCCCAGCTGAGTTTATAAGGCAGGGTGGGCATAAAGGAGGAAGAAGGAACAGTTAAAGGGGAGCAGAAAAATTGCTTATTTTGACTATGTTGACAAAAGATGGCAGTATGCTGTCAAATCCCAGCAGCTATATGAAGCTGATTTTTTCTTTTGTGAATTGTTTTTATGGGTTGTATATAAGTCCTCCTCCATTTCTGGATTTCTCTTATCTGAAATTCCCTCATACTTTACTATTTTATCTGGTTGCTTATTCCTTCTGCAGTTCCCAAGAGTTTTATCCAAAAAAACTTCCCACAATTTTTTTATATAACCTGACTCTTTCATTATCTTAATGTGGCTGACAGTTTCAAAAATCAGGTAACTTTTTAAAAAATATTTAACTGCTTTTTAAATTTGGCATTTTGTCTAACACTTCCTTTGGAAAACAATCTATTCTACTTTACTGCCTCAACTTAGAAATATGCTCCCCTTTGTGACAGTACATCAAGACATACATATTGAAGAAAGTCTCCTTTTACAGGACCCTGTAATTTCACTGAAGATTATAAGGTTTCTTTCCTGTTCTACCTTGGAGCCTGCTAGAATTATTTCTAAAAAGCTTCAATTCTTGTTACCTGGAGTGTGATTCAGGTCTTAATTATGTTTACTTAATTCTTTGGTTCTCCCCTGAGGTGGGAAGTGGAGGGTGCGTAGTGAAAAGGGCTCGAGAAGTTGCCATCACTCCTATTGACAAAGACATTGTATTTTCAACCACTGAAAACAAAAACATGCCCAATTCTTTATTTGGTAATAGTTGAAGGTTCTCTATAACTTAAAAATATTAAAACTACATTTCCTATGAAGTTAAACATGATTCACTTGTTATTTGGTTATTTTTCACGAGTCACTGCCAGTCGCATATTTCCTTCAAGTTGCCTGAATAATTGTTTTCCCAAAGGATCTACAGTCATTCAGACTTTTGGTCTACACTGCACTTTACCTCATGAAAACAGCAGACACTGACAAAAATGCAAGCCAACCATAGCTTTTAAAACTGCCTTTTGTTTTAAAAAATGTCAAAATGACTTTTCATTGTAAGACTAGAATGTTAGCTATAAGATGTAAAAATAAAGTTCTCATAAGACTGGTAAATGTTCGGTTTTTCTCCCACTTCTCCAACTGAATGTTGATTTAAGTTTATGTGGAATCACTTATCCTTTTCCTTTTGATTCTGGGTTACTTTACATTTATTCACCTGAAAAAGACTGCATAAATCTTTGAAATAGAAGAAAGAGGGTTGTTTGCATAAAGGTAGTTTCTACCAGTTCTTTAGGTAGAGGCACTGCTGGCCAACTTTTGCATCTGTAGCAACAATAGATTTGTCTGTGGAAAAAAAATGAAAACCGATGAGCCTTCTACTAACTTGATCCCCACCACCCTCAGCCCCCGATTATTTCAATCTTCCTTTTACTGAAATGTATTCTGAAGACATTCTTTTTCCTCCCCTATTTGCAGAACTTTCTGTTCCTCTTCTTCTCCTTTTCTCCCTCCTTCTCCTCTACCCCTGCCTCCTCCTCCTCCTTTTTACATGATTTCATTCCCTTATTTAAGTTTAAACTCCAGTTTCCACACTCATTAACAAAGCCTAAGTTTCCTTATCCATAAAATTAGATATTAAAATCAAACCTAGATATAAGTGGTAACAATGCCTCAGTTCCATTATCCATAATATTAAACAGTAAAATCTAACCTAGACATAAGTATAAAATGAAGCGACATATGTGAAGGACATATGTGGCACAATACCTCACTTTATGTCGTTTGAGAAAGTTATGTAAAAAATGTAGGAAAGTCATCAAGACTGCTGGGTACGGTCAATCTCAGTGCAGTTTCACATTTGTAAGCCTGTTATCGGGGAGCCCAGGCAGCGCACTAACTTTCCACTAGATTCTTTCTCGTGCTCTTATTTTCCACCCTGGGTGGAGTTCAGCATTCTCGAATGGGACCCTGACCAAGTGCCCAGTCTCTCTGAGCACTGCTTGCCGAGTACCCTGACCGAGGGTCAGCTTCAAACTGGACAAACCCCCTATGGGAATACATGCACCATCAGCTTCGTGGGGTTGATGAGACCACTTGAGCCACAGTTTTCTTATACTAGAAAATTACTCTGGCTCTGTTCTGATCCACGCTTACATGTCACTTTTGTTATTAAAAATATAGTTTAAAAAGCCACAAATGTTTGAATTATAAGGAAGATCAAAGAGAATAAACTAAAAAAAAAAAAAACCCAAGCAAACAAACCCATGAATTATCTACTGCCCAGATTTAAATAATGTAAAGGTTTAGCCACATGTATTTCAAATCTTAAAAACACTATTAAAGGTACAAGTGAAATTCCCTCCCCACTGTCTCACCTTCTTTTTTTTCACCCAGAAGAAATTTCCCTTCAAAAATTGGTAGATATATTTTTCTAGCTAAATTTTATAATTTAACATACTCTCATGCCATCCCATGTTTTTAAAATTTGCATGTGTGATATTGTACTGTATGTATTTCTCTGATTTACACTTTCATCATTTAATAGTTTCACGCTTAAGGATATTTTTAGATCTAGATTATTTACTCTATAGTATTCACACAAGAGAACCTCTGTGCGTGTGTGCATATGTTGGACATTTGACTTCCTTCTAGCTTTCCTTTATTACAGATAATGCTGGGAGGAACACCTTTACATATATGCCAAGTTTTGGCATATATGTAAGAATGTATACATATACATATATGCAAGGTCTTGGGATGTTTGCAAGTTCTTGGCACATATGCAAGGATGTATAAAGGGTTCAGCAGAAGTAACACCTGCTTGAGCATGGTTGGTTGGGTAATAAAATGAGTATAATAATTTGTAGTTTTAATTCGAACATTTCAACTAAAATGTCATATGGTGTGCTTCAGTGTGATATTGTTATGTTACAGAATTACGTGCTTATGATTTTATAATAAATGCTTTTGTAGTAAAAAGGAGTGCTATTTATGTCAGACCCTGTATTTCGAAGTAGAATCGCTATGTTGTGGAGATGTACATCTTCAGACTTCCCTTGGCATGATTTCAGACTAAGATTTCTCTCTACAATCTGGCTGCCATTCCAAACAAAAAGAGAAATCATTTGGGATAAGCTGTATGAGGCATGTTTTATTGGTCCAGCAGCACCACATGAACCTTGCCCTCAGTCACCACTTTTACTGCACGCACACACTCATTCTTAATGTGCCCGCAAAACTAGACATTATCCACAACCTGCGTGATTAATTTACTTTGTAAGGGTTTGTCTATCTTGACTGGATAATAACTCTACTAGATTAAAAGTTCTATTACCCAACAGGCTCTGAGAGGATAAAAACATAATCTCTCATTTTCTTTGAGATTAGAAACCAATGAATAGCAGGTTGTTGTCTAAATAATGGAGTTTGCTTACATCATGAAAGCAAGTCCTAAAAATAGACCAAAAAATCCTGTTTATTGGGATTTTGTTCTCTAGGTTTAAAATCTAGCTGACTGTTAATATTTACTGCATGTAATACAACAGGAGCATAGCTAATCACTTACCCATTTAGATCTAAATGTTGTTTATCAACAGATAAAGCTTTCTGAGAATGAAAAGGATATTTGAATTTTATGTAAAAAAACAAATAAAAAAGCCCCATACAAATAACTTGTTGGATCTAAGTTTATAGTAGCAGTTAAATGAGCATGATTTAAAATCATTGCTATTGAATTAAGAAGTTAATGAATCATCTATCTATGAATGTTTGGGAGACAGGAAAGTAGTAACAAAAAAAATCACCATTATTTAAGAATATTTAAATCTGGCCCTGGCCCATGTAGCTCAATGGATTGAGCACAGGCCTGTGAACCAAAGCGTCCCCAGTTTGATTTCCAGTCAGGGCACATGCCTGGGTTGCAGGCCATATCCCCAGTATGAGGTGTACTAGAGGCTACCACACACTGATGTTTCACTCCCTCTCTTTCTCCCTCCCTTCTCCATCTCTCTAAAATAAATAAAATCTTTTTAAAAAGAATATTTAAATGAATGTATAAATAAGTAGCATATAACATCTTTGAGACAGACATCCACGTCCAGGGTATCTGCATTGTCTGTGGCCGGGAGTGCTATACCTTGCGCGTGCAAAATGCTAAGTGAATGCATTGCTGAAGAAAAGTGGTGCTGACAGTGAGAACAAGAGATGCACTGACTCGTTTCCTTCCTCGTTAGGAATAAGATCAGAAAATGGAATATTAAAATTAGGAAATAATTCTAGTGGCATAGTTTATTTAATTTAAAGGCTTTTTAAATATATTTTTAAAGGTTTTATTTATTTATCTTTAGAGGGGAAGGGAAGGAGAGAGGGAGAGAAATATCAATGTATAATCGCCTCTCGTGCATCCCCTGCTGGGAACTGACCTGCAACCCAGGCATGTGCCCTGACTGGGAATTGAACCTTTGGTTTGCAGCCCTGGGCTCAATCCACTGAGCTACACTAGCCAGGGCTAATTTAAAGGCTTTTTTGACAGTGGACAGCTGATTCAAAATTAGAGAGGATATCTATTATGCAATTATTTAAAGCTCATTTTGCAAAATAGTATTTGTTCATTCAATTAAAAACTTTTAGCAAAATGCTTCCTTGATTTCTATAGCATTGTTTAAAAATGTTTGGGGGACTTAATTATAATTCTCTTTTAAGCTTTTTTGAGCTGAACTAAGACTATTACCTAAGTCTTTTAGGTTTTGCCACTGCCCTGTGCTAGTATGACAGGTATTTGGATAGCTGTGACCAAGCAGATTGTTCATTTAAGGGTTTGTTTGCACCACATGCAACAGAAAACAATGTCAAAACAGAATGCTAAAAATGTGTGAACTTAATGTGATGAGTTACAACCAAAATTACTATTTTTAATGAGATAAAACAAATTTATCAGTATACATTTGCACATAGTGAGGAAGTATTATTTCAGAACATGATATAAATATGTTTTGAGTACAGATTTGTTATGCAAAATATATTTCCTCCCATGGTTACAATAAAAATATTTGAAAGCCAATTTCTTAAAGGGCACAGAGGATAGGAAGCTTAAAAAGTGACTGCAGTAAGTAGACAAAGGCAAAAACCAAGAGAATGCGGTACTATGCAAAGCAAAGACAAGGCATTTTTAGGAAAGCGGGCCTGGTCAACAGTATCAGTTGCCATGGTGAGATGAAGAAAGATAAGAGGGGAAAGGGCTCATTTGGTGTAGTAATCAGGAGGCCATAGATGATTTAGCTTCATCTCAATGATGAGGGGGTCTTGATTAGGCTGATGAGCCAATGACATTAAGGAAGTAGACTGAAGTAAATAGATAATACTTTAAAAACTTAACCATATGTTGTGTACCTGAAACTAATATAAAATAATATTGAATGTCAACTGTAAATGAAAAGGAAAATTAAAAACAAACAAACAAATTTAACCCTGAAGGCACCAGAAACAGGGATGCAATTTGTAAAAACTCTTTAAGTCTTAGTTTTACTATTTATAAAATAGATGCAGAGACACATAGATAAAAAGGCTAATGTGTAGCTCAGGCACAATGCCTGGGCAACATGTGGTGCCCAGTAAATATAAACAACCACCACTACCACCATCATCATCATTTCTAGATGTAGTTAAATTTATAAAGTTTTTAATAAAATATATTTTTTCCATTCTATCAGTCATTGGCAGAAGTAACTCCATTATTCTTTCATACTATGTTAGAATTCTTAATACAAAATTTAATGACTTTATGTGTATGGAAAAGGATGGGCAAGAGTAGGTGGAGGGTGTGGTATAAATTCACAAGAGGACCAGGGATAGATTATGTTGCATACAGATCCAAATCCTGTGTCAAGATCTATAAGCACAGACGACATGTATTGAATGTTTCCATGCGCCAGCCATTCTTCTAAGCATTTCACATTCGTTAATCTTGACAACCACTTCGGTTAAGTGTTCTAATACATACTCATTCAATGAGGCACAGAGAGGTACTAAAAAGTTAAGTGAACGTGTAGCACGTATTCTTTCCTGGTAGCTGTGGTTTGGGTCCTTTTTGGGGGGAAAGTTTAAAAATGTTAAAACCAAAAAGGAAGAGCGAGAGCAAGAGAGAGTACATTTAATGGTTTTTCTCTCCTGTTTCTCTTTCCCCTGTCTTATGCTGTCCTAAGAGACAATCCACTCCTGCAGTGTTTATTAATCATCCTTTTTGAATATTCTTCAGGTAGGGCTTGGAACACTTGGGGAACACTTGGCAAAATTCCTCCGTCAATCGGGTGAGGGAAAGAGCTGTCACAGCACTGTTTTTAAGTGATCAATTTAGAAGTGGCTGCCGACTTACCCTTCACCAGGCACCGTTGATATAAATTGAAGTAATCACTGTAAATGAACAGAGTTAGAAGCCATTGCATGTTTAGGAAAATGGGAAGGAGGTGGTTGGGACAACTATTGGCTGTGGAATTGGAAATACAATTTCACTGTGAAATATTTCCAAAGATACTGCAGGCTAAAATTTCAAAGTATCTCCAGAGGATTTAGTTTTATTACTTGCACTGATGTCAGTGGGAACTGGGCAGTTATAGCCTCGGCTGCTCCCTGGAACTCTGCCTGACTACTCCTGTTTCAGCCATCAGAAATTATTTGTTTCAGTCTTTCTCTGCACCACCCCATCCAAATAAACTAATCTCAGATAATTGATGTTAAGGTAATAGCAGACAAGTAGTCCCACAGAGCAGCTGCTAGCTATGAACTATTAGCTAGAGAACATAGATGGCCCTGTCTTTGTGAAACAAATATTGCCTATGGAAGCAATTCCCTGCATGTGAAAGCTGATCTTCCTGTTGACTTCCATTATAAAATAGGAGACTTGCTCACTCAGAAAATCTCTGACAAATAAAATAGAAACACATGCAAAGGTAGCAAACTGAAGACATATTTAAAACTAATGCAATATATGTGAGCATGTAAACAATGTTTGAAAAAGTAAGTTATTTTTGTGTTTCTTAGGTTGGCTTATGTTTGAGAAATAAATTAATTATTTCAAACAGGAAAAAACCCATTTGGCTTAAAGTTTTTTTCAATTTCTTTCAGTCTCCATGCATTCATATCTGTAATAGAATGTTGTCTATAGTTCCCCTTGATTGGACAGACTATATGCTTCCTGGTAGCTTAAGAAAACTCCTAGCTAATCATTATTGCATTTCAAAATAACAAGCTTGCTTATACAGTTGAAGGGGAAGGAGAATATCAAGAAGCACAACAGGAATGACAATTTAAATGACGAGAAACTGGATTAACCATATTCATATTCCATTCTTCAATTTTATATTCTCTAAAAAGACATTTGTGAAATGCTGGACTTGTTTTATAAGGTTTTCATTTAATTGCAACTGAATTCCACTTTATGGTTGAAGTGTTAGCTTCCAGATTATGAGGTCACATCCAGCACCAGGCTCCCTTTACTTAACTTTCCTGAATTCATCTCATTTTGAGTTTTCATTTCCTAGACTTCTTTTTATTCTGTATTCTTCCACTTGCAAATTCTGATTTATATTTAATCAGTCAGCAACTGAGCAACTGCCCTCAACTCCTAACT
Source organism: Carollia perspicillata (assembly GCA_004027735.1). NCBI lineage: Eukaryota > Metazoa > Chordata > Mammalia > Chiroptera > Phyllostomidae > Carollia > Carollia perspicillata. The sequence continues at coordinate 14,582 of PVKM010004147.1, forward strand.
GGTTGACAATATTGGCTAATTAACATCATCTGTCACTGGATAAAAGATGCTGTCCTTTCAGAGAGTGCTCATGTCTACTCTCTGTACCACCGCTGTCCTTGACTCCATTTGTGGGTGTGCGGGACTATTTTATGTTGAAGCATTGCATTGAGGTACACATGGCTGGGAATTCTATTTTAGTTTATTTTCCTTGCTCTGGAATATGGGCCAGTGCTGTGTCTGCTTAACCAATAGAATGAAGTAGAAGTGACTGTGGGTGTTCTAGGCCTAGACTTGAAGAACACTGGCAGCTACAAATGCATGCTGTTGTGATGCATTCTATTGGACACTGGCTGACATGTTGTGAGAAGCCCCGGCAACTTGGGGAGTATGCATTCACGTGTTCCCGACAACAGCCCGGCTTGCGTTCCCAACCTGGAACAGCTTAGCATCAGCTGTCAGCCACATGAGTGAGCCATCTCAGATGATCTAGCTCTCAGATGACTGCAGCCTCTACCAACATCAGGTGGAGGAGGAGAATTACCTAGCTGAGACTAGTCAACTTAGAGATTGTGAGAGAAACTAAAAGAGTGGTTTTTATAAGCCATTAGGTTTTGGGGTGGTTCATTACATAGCAGTAGATAACAATCAGGAATCTTTGTTCAGATATGGTACTAGGGGCTGGGAATATCAACATGAGAAGCAAGGGGATTGATGTCATTAGACACTCAGTTCTTCCCTGTGTCTATGGTTTGCTTCTCCGTGTCCAGTATGTTATGTCTAGTCCGGTGTCTGGCGAAGCACTGAATTTTCCCACCTTTTTGGTGTTGGAGACTACCGTGTCTTCCTCACTCGCTTTGAAAGTCAGTTCTAGGTACAAGGAGGATCTTAGGCATGCCTAGACTGGCACAAGATACCACATTAATTTTGATATGTTTCTAAGATTCTGCACTGAGGTTTGCTTGCCAAAGTTTTCAGTGAGGTTTTTCCTTAGCAGATGTTCTTTATCCATAAATCTTCCTCAGGGAACTTGAGGAAGTTGTCTGTGACAGAATCAGATTTAGATATTCTGATTTAGATATTTAGATATTCCTCAACTCCAACTATTTTCATGCTCTCCCCATTTCCTCCCAACCATTTGCAACTGGGCTTTTTAGAAAAAAGGATTATGTGCCCTGTGTACCCATTTCCCCACTAATCCCTATAGCTTCCTAAAAGGCAGTAATCACGGTTTATTCATCTCTGCCTGTAGCTTCTGGAAAAGAGTCTGTCACATTGCCCTCAGTCGAAATTTGTGGGGCTAAAACGGAAGCCAGAACATTGAAGAACACACTCCCTTTACTTGTCTTCTGATTTTGATTAACAAGGAGCCTGACTATATTCGGTCCTCTAATTTGATTAGTACTAATTAGTAATTAACTTGAACAGATCTTTATATTAGCATCTTTCTTTCTATGCCTTCCGTTGCTTAATTTCAGGTATTTTTTAAGTGCAGGAACATTCACTTGTACACATAACAATTACATATTCATAAAAGTCTTTGTGTTACTGCCCTATTTTTATAATGCCCTGACCTCACCAGTGATAATTTCTTCTTTGTGGCCGCTCAATTGGTGTTTTGATATGACTTCATAAAGATTTATTCCATTCTTCATCACTTTACAAGTACTAAATCTGGTTAAATTGAATTCAAAAATATAAGTTTTCTGGTACTTCTGGTTTCTAATGAGTGCCCTCTCTTAGCCTAGGTTCAAGCCTGTCACTTGTTAATGTTCTCCCTGTACCTATTCAGTACCAGTGTAATTCCTCCTCACATCTAAACTTGGGTGTTATGTCATGTTCTGATTGTAGTGAAAAATGAAAGTGTCAATCTCTACTGTAAAATCTTCATTATTTTCGATCATTTTTTAAATCTTTGGGACATTTAATCCTCCATTTAAAAAATGTACTTACTATTCTACAATTATATGCTGCCAATTCAACTCTCTCATTTTGCTGGTTAGTTATAAACAATGCACACACAAAAACAAACAAACAAACAAAAAAACCAACAAACCCATGATACACTAAATGGACTTCATTTGGCCCAAATGTTTGTTTGTATTCATCGAATCACAGAGTCAACTCTGAAGATGTTTAGAATGAGCAGTTTGTGCTGCATGTTCTCTCATTGGATCCACTTTAAACTTTTGTTTCCCATCCTACTCTGTGTGTGGGGGCTGCCCTGCAAGGACTGAAACTCAGGCCCCTTAGCCCTCTGGTTTTCAGTTGAGTTTGGCCTATGGAAGGTTCTGGTACGAAATCAGATGATGGGAAGATAAAGATGCCCTAATACATATTCTCTCTGTCTACTTCTCTCCACCCTCGCTTCAGTACGGCTCTGCCCATGGCTTTCTTCCTGTATCAAAGGCAAGACTGTTACCGTGACTTTCTTCCTGATAGGTGTGCATCTTGCTGGTTTTGCTAATCACCCCTTTCCCTCTTTAGGAGTTTCAGTGGCATCTTAAGCTTTTTAGTCCTGGGATTTCTTACCATTCCTCTGATTTATTTTAAACTTGCCCGTGCCCTGTCAATTGTTTCCTCAGTGAAAGTTTTGTGCCCATTGTGCCATATCTTTCCTGTGAGGAATCCCGAGGGTTAAAACTGCAAGTGTTTGTAAGCGATTTTCAATTTTTAGACTACAGGGAGCTTTGAATTGTAGTTTCATAACAGAGCCACACTGTAAATGTAGGCAAGACCTTGGACAGCATGCATGTCTGATAGCGAACATTAAAAAGCCATAGACTCACTTTTCTGCAAATCAGTGAAACTGTAACTCCAGGCACGCTCACCCAGATATGCTCATTTCCTAACAAGTCTTGGGTGAACTTAGCTCACTTGTTACTGACCAATCTGTTTTTTCCACATGGCACCCGTGTCAGTCATACCTCCTCCTCTCTTCCATGATGTGTTCCCCTTACTGTGTTATTTACACTTTCCCTGGTGCCTGGATACCCATGTCATAATCCCAACTTTGAAGATTTCATATAAGCATGAATATAACAAAATTTAGTCCCCCCTTTAAGAATGCTTAAGACATGCTCTACACATTTACCGTAAGTCTCAGTATTATAATCAGTTATTTGCCCACCTAAATTGTCTAGGGGTTCTGAATGTCCATGGCTATTATTCACATTTGAGGAGCTATTCCACATCCTGTTGCCTCCCTTTTTTTTCATTCGATGTCAGAACTTGTCTCACTCGAAGTGTTAGTATGCTTTATGGTCTTGTTGCACTTTGTTTTGCCATTTTGAAGAACATCTCTCACCCTTGCTTTTCCGCCCAAGGTGTTAAGGGCCTTGTTGCCATTGCCGGTATCAAGAACAGATCAAAGGACAGTGTTTACATCCCTTTGCTATTTGTTTTCAAAATTCAGTGTATAGGACTTATAACAACTTGTAACTAGATATAATGAAATACGTTTTTATCATCCACGACAGAAGCTAGACAATTTTGTTAAACCTCTATCATAATCAGTGAAATTGATAAAAGAGGAATGTTAAGTCTAATTTATCTGGTTGTCAGATAATAATAAATTACATATCTATGTGTCTATGTCTCTGTCTGTGAATCTACGTTTTGGTAGCTTGGGAGCCATTGTATTGACTCAAAGAAACCCCAGGTCCCCCTGTTTGGGCTGCGAGCTTAAACATTCACAGAATTCCCAGAGAAGAGAGTTACATTTTGATGGAAACCTAGTTCTCCTTGTGTATTAACTTTGTATTTTTTTGATGAACTAATCCTTTTCTAGTCCTTTGAGGAGTTTTTCTAGTTCGATTCTTTGTATAAGAAAAGGGTTTATCTATCTATCTATCTATCTATCTATCTATCTATCTATCTATAAATAATAAATGTATATAAAGACATTTATATATAAATAAATGTATGTATATAATTTATGTGTGTTGTCTATATTATATATAAATTATATACATAAATAATAAATATATATAAAGAAAAATGAAAACTCTGGTGTCTCTTATTATCCTTAACACTGCTATTCTACTTGATTTCAATGTTAGTATTTGATGACATGCTATTTTTATGCCATCCTAAGTTCTTTGAACTATAGTCATTTCTAAATATAAAGATTTATATTATTACTCCACTGGAATTAGAGAAACAATTTTTGCCAGAAGGAACCTTTTTTTCACAGGTACTCATCAAGTTAGAACCTTTAGTATCAAATACTGGACATATATTTAAGTGCCTTGGAGTCATTTAAAACTGTGTTTTCTCCAGTCTCTTAAACTTCTACTGATGCAGTAGAATTAATGCTAGAGACATCCCTACAAGAAAAGTGATCTTATTATGTAAGTGGAAGAAATCCATTTCACTATTCTAAGACAAAACATGATAGCCATAGATTCCCATAAATTTCCTTTTTTAGAAGACTAACAAGTGAATTAGTGTACTTATTTCTTTCTCCATCAAATGAAGTGTGTGGATTTTAAATTATAATGTAAAAAGGGTATGCATGGGCATTTTTACTCAGCATTTTTTAAAAGCTCTTCATAGGAACAACAACTCTGGACCACTGTTATAATTATTACCTTTAGTTTAATGCTGCATTCTAAACCAAGAATACGGATTCTAACATCAGTGCTCTTTCCAGGTCACCCTAGTGGGTGGGTAAGAAAGGCTGATGTTTCCACTTCATTTTCATAAGGACTTTTAAAGAGAACACCTTGCAAATTATCATTTTTAATAGAAACAACCTGGGACTTTGCAATTGCACTGGGCTTCAACTTAGGGGTGGGGGTTCCTGCCCATCTCACCGAACGGGTTACTTAGCACTTCCTAGAGCAGCAGGTGCAGCTGAATTCTCCTGTGCTGCATTGCACGTCATGCTTTTGGTACAGTGACACTCCTGGAATACTCACTGGACCTCGTCGATTTCTTCTGATTGCATTTTCATGTTACATTGTTTTAAGAAGATTTTTTAAGTATTTCTATGTTTGGCTATTTACATGCGCCTATATTTTTAGAGTTAGAAAGATACAGAAATATGATCCACAGTCTAAAGAGTAACTATGAATCTGTATTCTGTTACTTCTTTATAATAATTTTCATTGTCTTCATTGAATTTAGCTTTTTTTTATTGACTCCTACTTTACCAGTTCTGAATGATATCACTGTATTTAATGATAGTCTCAGGACAATGATCTAGACCTCTTTATAAACCAAATTCTAAGCTTTAAACTAAAATATCTTCATACCATGTATCACCATGCATCCATATAATATGGTTTGCTTTACACACCTGCTCGCCTACAATACAAGAATTTTATTCTCCAAAACACGGTACTCACCTTGTTACTAGTTTTCAAAGTCCTTTTCTCAGACATCAGGCCATCTACCTTTGGAATGTGATTTTAGCTTTATTCAATGGTACCCCAACTTTCCTTTATCAGCATCATGTCTTCAATCCATTTCCTAAAGGGAGTGTTTTAAACTTCCCCCTTTTGGGCACCTCTCATCCCCCAAGAATTTACTTTTCCTTCTAACTCTAGAGGAGAACAAAATTTCAAAGTCAAGTTCTAATGAAAACCAGTTCTGAATTCTCAGGCATTCTCTTTCTGGGTAGAATCACGATTAACACATTCCTAAAACAGATTAAGTTTCCTAAACTTTGTGTGTGGTTAGAAAATGCAGGGTTAACATCTCACTCCATGAGTTTAGTAGCTAAGTGCTTCACAGAAGGCATTTGTATTGGTCTAGTGCATGATACCAGGCAATCCCAAGAAATTTCATTGGTGGTAATCTGCTTATCCTAGGGTAGAGGGCATCCCTTCTTTCTTCTAGCTCTATGCCCGGGTGCCCGGCCGTAAGTCACATTCTCATTCAGAGTACCTCTTCCCAGACAACAACACCACCACTCCAAAATGGTTCAGAGATTAAAGTGTTAATTTTAAAACATAAAATATGAGATAAAAATCAAAGAGTGATAAAGACATCTCCCAGGACTCCTTCAGAGACTGTATGTAGGCAAGTAGAAGACTCTGATATATATGTCAGGCTCGATCTGGCACCTCCAGCTGTTTTTCACTCCTAAAGTTTCAAAATCAGAAATTCAAGGCAAAAAAAGAGAAAAGAAAAAAGAGAGAGAATGCTACATAAAGATGATAATGGAAAAAGCTAGGCTCAGCATAACACAGAAACTATCATCTCTGGTATTGGAGGACTGAGCTTGGCAAATGTCTTGATTCTCACTTTGTTGTTTTTTTATGAGAATTTGATTTTTTTAGTGGGTTTTCCTACAATTTAGTCAGATAATTTTTTCCCCAATTTCACATTCTTACAAGTTCCAGAGGTTGATTTTCATATGTTCTCTAGGGAGAAATTTTCTTATTTAACAAGATCCTTTGCTTCCAGCACTAGTAAGAACAACAAATATCCTATGAAAACTCTCCCAAGATCGGTTCTGCACAGTAGTGGAGGTTTCTTTGGACTAAAGAAATCAAGTTAGTCTTACATATTGACAACAGTAGAAGATCCACAGAACAGGGAGTGGTATTGGTGGATAGTGTCTTAGGGTGGGTTTTGAGTATAACAGCAATATTTGTGCCAGGGGTATAGTGACTCTGGGCATAATATTTGATGGCCACAACTACATTGACATCAAATCCTTGGGTCTTATTTAGTATTTAATGGCCAGTTTTGAGAATGGAACTTGACATGCAGTACAAGCTCAGTGAATATTTGTTGACCTAAAGTTTTTTTGTCTGCTAGGTTTCAAGACTATCTAGGGTAGACAGTTTATCCTCTATTTTGTTTGTACTTTTCATAGTGTCCTATAAATTGCAGTGGTCCTATAAATAGAGCTCCAAGAAGCTGGCTAATAAGAGTACTGATAATTTTAAATTAGCCAAGCCAGGAAAATAAAGAGTATTTTTTACTCTTTATTTTCAAGGTATTTTTCCCTCTCTTTTCCAGTTGTATAAATTTAGGTTGGCAATTAGGGTAAAATATGCTCCCAACGACTTTTACCTTGGAGCACTAACTAGCTTTAGTCATATCCTGGTAGGATCTCTAGTATGCTTTTCATGTAAGAGCATACATTCCTGAAATCACATATTTAATGCTTATTTTTGAAGGTATGTAAAGCCCTCCTCCTCTAAAATCATTTTTATTTATCTTTTATTTTTAAACTTTAACCTTTATTGTATTTTTCCCATTATCATTTAGTACCCTTATACCCCCTCTCTCTAGCAATCACCACACTATTGTCTGTATCCATGAGTCCTTTTTCCTTTTCGTTCAATCCCTCCACCCCCTAACCTCCCCACCCCCCACTAACTGTCATCTGCTCTCCATCTATGAGTCTATCTGTGTTTTGCTTGTTAGTTCAGTTTGTTTGTTAGATTCCACATATGAGTGAAATCATACGGTATTTGTCTTTCTCTGACTAGCTTATTTCACTCAGCATAATGTTCTCCAGGTCCATCCATGCTGTTGCAAAGGGTAACATTTTTTTCTTTTTTACAGCTGAGTAGAATTCCATTGTGTACATGTCCCATAGTGTTTTATCTACTCCTCTCTGATGGGCACTTGGGCTATTTCCGTATCTTGGTGATTGTAAATAATACTGCAGTGAACATAGGGGTGCTTATGTTCTTTCAAATTAGTGTGTTGGGTTCCTTTGGCTATATTCCCAGAAGTGGGATTGCTAGGTCAAAAGGCAGATTCATTTCAAATTTTCTGAGATATCTTCATATTGCTTTCCGAAGTGGCCGCACCAGTCTGCATTGCCACCTGCAGTGCACAAAGGTTCCCCTTTCTCCACATCCTCACCAATATTTGCTACTTGTTGATTTATTGATAGCCATCTGACAGATGTGAGATGGTATACCATTGTGCTTTTAATTTGTATTTATCTAATGATTAGTGACATTGAATATCTTTCCCTATGTCTATTGGCCATCTGTATGTCCTCTTTGAAGAAGTATCTATTCATCTCCTTTGCCCATTTTTTAAATTTTGATGTTTGTTTTTTCGGTGTTGAGTTTTGTAAGTATCTTATAAATTTTGGATATTAACCCCTTATTAGATGTATTGGTGAATATGTTCTCTCATTCTGTGGGTTGTCTTTTATTTTTTTGATGATTCCCTTGGCATGCAAAAACCTTTTTGTTTGATGTAGTCCCAGCCAGTGTTCAGTTGGTTATTCAGGATGATTTCTCTATAATTTAGTTGTAATTCAGATCGGTCCTGGGAGGAGGTTAGTGTAGCCTCCACTTACTCCTCTGCCATCTTGGATTTCTTAAAATGTTTTTTAATTAAGGGAGTTTCATATTGTCTCATAGGATGCTTAAATTTTAAGCAATATCAGGTATCATTTGGATTAAATTTCTCATAATGTAGATGAAGGAATTGAAGTTTAGTGTATTAAAGGAGAATTAGAGAATTATCATCTATTTTAAATCACATATATACTGGAAATTATGCTATATTACATGTGTGTATTATCTATTTTATAATTTCAAATTAACCTTTATTTTGTGAATGGACATCTATTTAAATTTTTTATTCCCCCAGCCAAGAAGAAAATACTTTAAACCTTATTGGCATACATATTTTCAGAGCTATTTTATTTACTGAATGGATTAATACACTTTTTCAGAAAGCACATAAAAATTAATAGTGATTAAAAGCCAATGAAAAGAGTCACATTTTGATTGCTGTATTATTCTTTTCCTGCTGTCCTTGATTCCCTGTTGAAGAGGCAGCCTTAACATTGCTTTTATTCATAAAACACAATGTATTTTAAAATTAATAGGTAGAAGGCAATTGACTAGCATAACTCATTCTTTCCTTCAATATTAACAGAACCCTTACTTAATTCAGGTAGAGATACATTCAGTTAAAAGATTATATATCTAACCTTCTTGTATTTCAAGGGGTGAATACTGAGGTGTTAACAGAAGGTGTTTGGTGAGGCTTATTAGGAAGTTATTTTTTCCCTTACCCCTTCTTTCTCATCTGGATCGTGAATAAATGACTGGAGCTCCGGAGGACAAGAGGGAGCCTGGCTTCCTGATGGCATTAAAGGGCTGCCAAGTAGGCCTTGTTCGTCCACTGCTGAACGTGTAGATGAGAGAGTAAATCCCACGATCGTCAGATTTCTATTACTAGCCACAATTCCCAGGGGATACACGACCTGTGACACATTTGGAAGAGCTCATTAGTGTATTTAAACTGTGCTCCACTGTTTTGTGGTTTCTTGATGTTGTTTCGGGGGTCACCTGGGAAGGACTGGGAAGATGGAAATTATGAGTCGTAACCCCCTCTTCCCCTGTTCAATGGAAATGTCTTTAATTCTACATGTTTTTATTATTAGACATCTATGTGACATTTCATTTGACCCAAGGTCTCATAGCTGAGAGTAATTTGAAGACCTCTGAGTTATGGATCAAAGTACTCATTATATAATTGCTGAAAAAATTACTGTGTTTCAGGCATTCTTCTAAGTGCTTAACATACAATAAATCATTTAACTCTCTCAGTACCAGGGTGAAATAAGTATTATTACTATTCCCATCCTGCACCCAAGGGAACCCATCTGCAGAAACATTAACACGCACAAGATTGTATATCTTATATGTGGCACAGCTGAGACTCAAACCTGGCAGCTTGCTCCCAATTCCTGCCTCTAAGCGTGATTACTAGATAAATTCTCATGGAGTGTAAGTGATTTTTCTTACATTCATGCAAAGTTTGTGGGAAAAATGAATGAAGCTTTGAGATCACTTAACTCTAACATTATCTCCAGAACACCAAACAGAATCCTTTTGGTATTAACAAATTTTATCCTATATAATACAGTAAACAGATTGTTAGTCACTTTTTTATCTGCTGCAGGTGCAAAAAAGGGAAACCATCATTAGTAAATTCAATGTTCAGTTTCCTGTTTTTTTTTAAAATAGTTCTTCTAAGTAGTGTAAACAGTGACACCACACTTGGCTGAAATCTTTTCTGACCCCCTGGCTTTCTTTTCAGAATATGAATATCATCTCTCTTCACATACTTCAGACCTTCTATTAATCCCAGACTTTGAAAAGTTTTAGGTATTCAGGAATGCAAGTCTTCACATCTCAGCTGGTAAAATCTGTCATAGGACCCTGCTGTGCTAGCCCCATTTTGAGCAAATAAACAGCAACTATATATGGCTCAGTTACTACCATTCCTCCTTCTAATACATTTAAAGCATCCAGGCTCATGACTGTTTTCTTATAGAACCACTAATGCACAATATTGCACATCATATATTCTATTAGAAATTATGGCTGTGTATAAAGAAACAAGTTCAGTTTCCTGGGAGAAATTTCTGCATGCAGACACTTCCTCTAGATGCACATACCATGTGCTCTTTTAATGTTAACTCTTAAGAGTTTTATGCACTCACCAGAAATAATCATTTTTTTTCATCCAGTGATTAAGATTTCTCTTAGGCCTTTCATTCATATTAAATGTTGAATGCAATTTTCTTACAGTATAAAAAATTCCAAAATATGGGAAATGATGTATTTTAGAATATAATAGATGCCAGCTCTTGGCTTTTTCTTCACTTGTGGTCAAAGATAGGCTTTTGTTACCACTTTGCTCTGTTCTAGAATGTGACAGAAAGTTTCTCTTTTATAGGCCTTTTGTAGATGTGGGTTTACAATATTATCATACTTCTGCTGAGTAGCTTTTTAAAATGATGCAAGCTATATAGAAATAGTAATTGGATGACTTTATAAGTTCCCTTTAGGCAAACTTAGTTTCATTTATGTCAGTTTTCAAAGGCACTTCACTCTACATTTTTTCTAAAGTTACTTGTGTTATTATTCATATAGGCGAAAGGTGGAGCAAGTTCAAAGAATGGAACCATTAATTATCCAAAACTGCCTTTTCCTGACCTGGCTTATTGTCCGAATCACAAAAATATCACGAGAACTTCTTAGAGACACAGTTCTGCATCGGGCCCCAGGACTGCTGCCTTAGGAGCAGTCATTCAGGAGCGGCCCAGGGCTTGTCATTGCAGAGCTCCAGCGATCCTGACATACAGTTAGGTCTTCACTGCACACACAGGCTTACAGAAAAGCATCGCCCCAGTCATGGGAAATATAAAATATTCTCAGATAGAAGAGATTAATTTTATTTAAAAAATTATACTTTAAAAGTGAGGTATTTTATTTCATGAATTTCAATACTATGGATAATTTATAAATATGAATAACTACCATATTTTGGGGACTATGAGATGCACTCCCTGCCCCCCCCAAGTTTGGGAGGAATAATGGTCGTTAATACTGTTATTGAGTTCTGTTTACATTTACATTGGTGAGATATTATGCTATTTATGTTATTAAATATTTTATCACATTTTTTGCTTCAATTTTTTTTTTCCTCTTCTAAAACCTAGGTGTGGCTTATGGTCTAAAAAATATGGTAGATATACATGCACCAGTAATAACTTTGCCATTTTCTCTTTTCAAGTGAATCCTTCACTTTAGAACTTATACATGTATCTATGAAATTGTATAGCAAGAGTGGTTAAGAGGGAAAAGCAATAGAAAGGAAGGAATATAAAAAGGAACGACAGCCCCAGCTGGGTGGCTCAGGTGGTTAGAGCATTGTCCCCATAGGCCAAGGTGTGGGTTCCAGCCCAGTCAGGGCACATGCAAGAATCAACCAATGAGAGCATAAATAGATGGAACAACAAATTGATGTTTCCATCACACTCCCTACCTCTCTCTCCCTAAAAAGGAACGATGAAGGGGAAATTTAGAAACTGATTTTCCTTATGTATCAATTCAGTAAGTTTTTCTTAATTATAAAATTTTAAGATTTAATTGTGAAACATTTAGAATGTCTAGGCACATACAAAAAGGTAAACATACATAACTGTTGTTAGCATTTTATAAATGTATTTCTAATCTTTTGATTAAATATATCAGTAAAAATAAATTTGGTGCATACTATATATGCTATAATAAAATTTAATTGTTTCCTCATTTAGCATTATTGAGACTAATTTTTCAAGTCATTGGACATTGTTCTCTGACTTTATATTTAATGGTAGTATAATATTCCAGCATAATAACAAATCTACATGTTTTGGCCAACCTCTATGTAAAAACTTTATAGTTTTCTCAGTTTTGATATTATGAGCAATATTATTATAAATAGCAGTATTTGCATGTAGGATTTATATACATTATTTTTCACTTAGAATAAATTACTAGAAGAGCAATAGTTAAGTCAAAAATACAATATTTTTAAGACTATTGATACATATTTTCAGAAAAGTTGTACCAATTTACACTGTTGGCTGATATGAAAATTATATTGTCCTATATTCTCATAGAGTTTATTTAAATAATCACATTTCAAAAATTGTTAGATAAATAGGGTGTCTTACTATTAATTTGTGTTTTTGATTGCTATTGAAGATGAATATATTTTCTTAACGGTAATGGCCTTTAATTTTTAAGTTGCCTATTTATATTTGTTGCCTATTTTTTAAATGGGCATGCTCATCTTTTTAGTAATTGTTTCTTAGAAAATTTTTATTCAAAAAGATTAGACCCATTTTTATTTATATATGATGCAAGTAATTTCCTAGTTTTTCAATAGTGTTTTCTTTACCATGTATATATTTTATTTTTATGTGGTTATATTTAATATTCTTTATGGCTTCTGCTTTTGCTTTTATTCCTTCTCCATGCCAAGATGAAACACAGGGTTTTAAATATTAATCAAAACCAGTTCTGAAATAAAGGAAAAATAAGAATTTATATTAAGAAACACCGGAAGAATGTACAGGAGCTGAGGGGAGTGGTGACTGACAGAGATGAGCTGGAAGGATGGGGACAGAGATGGGACTAGATGTCCCTGCTATGTCTCTTTATATGGTTTTGATTTTGGGACATTTCAACGTATCACCTATTAAAAATATAAAATTTAAACATGCCTGTCCCATTTTAGGTCCTTTAGGTTAAAGCTATTTTAATACGTTTCATCTTTTTTTCCTGTTTTCTTTTTTTTTAATTTCATTTTTCTAAGAGTAAAGTTTCTTCCAGGCTTGGTAAACTGAGTTTGTGGTTTGTTTTTGGCTCCTTCCTTGACTCCACCTCACGCCTGTTATTTTTCACTCACTCATTTACCAAATAGTTATTGTCTTCTGTGTGCCAGTCATCATTCTAGCCATTGGGTGGCCTCAGTGAAAACAAAAAGGACAAATCTCTATCCTCAGGAGTTTATAGTCTCATTGCAGGGGAAGGAGAAAGAAAATCAAATATACACAAATAAAGTGCATATCATAGTATGTTAGGTGATGATAAGTGTTCTGAGAAGATAAGTAAAACAGATAAAGGTACAGGGACTGGGGTAGGTGTGGAGGTGCTTGTAATGTTTGACAAGGTAATCAGGAAAGGCCTACTAGGAAAAGAGATTTCTCTTTTATTTTTACCTGTAAAACTCCTAGCCAGATTTTTGCTATTTGTAGGTATTTAATTTGGATATTTTAGTCAAAAGGAGGAATTCTTGGTTTTATTTTTTGCACTTATTTTGGTGGGAAATAAAACTTATTTTAAAAATATTCTTAGGCTTTTTGGGATTCTTCCCTTATTAGAGATGGTGCATTAAAACAAACAAACAAAGCCCCCAAACAAACCAAACTGCCATTTTTCAGGTCCTCCATTCTATGGGTATTCTATCTAGTCAACGATAGAAGTGCTTTTTAGTGCAAATGCATTACCAGGAAGATTATTCCCAGAACTGGTGCCAAAAAAGTCATTAAAGGGGAGGCTGACAGGGAGGAGGTTATTGGAAGAGCTGTGATTCTACTGGAAAGCACTTCCCACACCTAGGTTGGAGGCTTCTTTCTTTCTGATGAGCGAAGGGAATCTGTGTCCAAATTTAGATCTCACGTGTTTTCTACTCCTGAATTTGCCCTGCAAGGGGATTCTTCCAGCATTTTATTGATTCCATCACAAACTGGCTTTGTGAAAATGGGTGGCTCTTGTAAATTAAGTTTCCAGAACTTTAGAAATTTTGAATCTTAAAAAAAAATGCTTTTACAGCTATTTAAAAGGGAAGCTGAAGGTGGATGCATTAGGTATTGCTCACTTTCTCTCAAAAAAAAAAAAAACCCTAGAGCCTTCTTTTTCTTTCATTTTAAATTTAATGTAATTTTATTCAAAGCATTTCATTTAAAAGTCAAATAATTCTTCAAACCTTATTATGAGAGAAGACAACCCTCTGCTCCATTCTGCCATAATCTGACAGTTACAATCCAGTGGAACCCATTTCAGTATTTTAGCTTTTTACTTTTGCCTTCTCCACTACATTTCTTTTTTAAAATTTATATTGAGTTTATTGGGATGACATTGGTTAATAAAATTATGGAAGTTTCAAGTACAACTGAAACGCATTCAATTCTATAACACATCATGTGTATATTGTACTGTGTGTTGACCACTCAAAGTCAAGTTTCCATCATCATTTATCCCATTTTATCCTCTTCTACACCCCCCACCTCCTTTTCCTGATACATTTCTAAGCAGCATTCTCACATTGCTATTTTTTGACCTTTGAACTTCAGATAGTATACATCGATTCCTATTGGGAACGATGAGTATTTAGCTTTCTTATATCTGCTACCCCATATCATAGTTTTTAGTTAAATTATTTCTCAGTGCTTTCACTGTTATGACATTGTTCATATTATTTATAATTGATACATCCATTGTGCATTGCTTCCCTTCCTCATATGTGTTTTTTGAGTTGATAACTGATATCTATTTTTTGCCTTGTTTTTTCTACATATCTATTATTAATTTATCCCCATATTTTCACCAGAAATAGAAATCTTTTCTTAAGAGTTCAAACATATCAGCTAATATATCAGTTTCAATTATTTATTTTTTGAGTTATAACTACTGGGAGACTTCTACCCCCACAATTTGGTTTTTTGCTTGTTGGCTTTGCAACAGTGTGGTTCAGAGCTGCCCCTTCACCATCATTGTGAAGATTTCCCGAGACTCTCTTTTACTCTTGGATTTTATGTCTTATTCTGGATTTATTCTCTTAATTGGGCAGCGACCATTTTTCAGTGACATAAAAAATTGATCATTGGAGTAAAGTTGTTTGAGACTTTGTACATCTGAAAATATTTTTAATTTCACACGAGTAATTTTTTGGCTGGGTGTACAATTCTAGATTAGAATTTCCTGTCAGATTTGTGAGGACTTTTCTAAGTTCATTGTCTTTAGCCTCCAGTGTTGCTGTTCAAGTGTCTTAGGATATTTTAAAAAATCATTTAAAAATAATTTTAGGCTAAGAGTAAGTTGAAAAGAATTGCACAGAGGGTCCCATGTTTCCTTCCCCCAGCTTATCCCAACAGTGGGGCATTAATCCATCCCAATGGGAACAACTGTACTTACACAGCTGTAGTATAATACTGAATGATATGACTATTATTCCCATTCCTTTCAAACGACGTTTTGTTTTTTCCTAAAAGTTTGGGGCATACAAGTTTCTTCTTTCAGACATTCTGAAATTTTATGGTGATGTACTTTGGTATGAATTTCTCCCCATTCAATGTACTGTGTATTCAGTAGATCCTTTATGGCTGGAAGTTTTATGTAGTTTCTCATAGTTTTTCTTTCCGCCACTTCCATTTTATCTGCTTTTTTTCTCCCTTGAATTCTATTATATGTATAATAGACTTCTTAAAAAATAATCTACTTAAAATATTTTCCTTCTACATTCCATTTATTTTTATGAAAGCTTTTCTCAAATCTATTTTTCCATCCTATTTTTTATTTCTCTTATGATATTTTAAAATTTCACAATTCTTTGAACATCATTCTCTTCTTTTTACAAGAATATATTATCTTTTCACACTTTCTCTGAGAATATTAATTATATTTCTTTTGAAAATGTCTTTACTTCCTCACCTTTGCTTTGACTTCCTGGATTACACTTTCACATAAAGGCTTTTCTCACATGTACAGGAGGATGGACGGACATATAAGACTTTACCTGTTTCTTTAAAAATAGAAATTCAATGAAATCCTTTATCATCGGCCCCTGCTCCCTCTACTTTAGGGGCAACAAAGGCCTTCAGTTTTTGGATGACCTGTGAGTATCAGGCTTTTTTTTTTGGCTTCTTCTCCCAGAGGAGCTTAACTTTTTATCTTTTTCTTTTCTGAATCACCCTGTCTTTGGCTTCTAAAAGTCTGTGATTGTCTTTGTCTGCTTTCATTTCTCATTAGTCTCATTCCTTTCTCTTTTAAATTGCTGCCATTTGGAGAAAGTGTGGAAGTAAGCAAATATGTTTAAACTGTGTGATTTACCTGGGAATTTCTGCCATAATATTTAATAACTAAATATTGCAGGTATGTAGAAAGTGTTTTGATTTTGCATATCCATGCTTTGTTATATCACGTCATTAATTTTTTGTAAAATTATCTTTAGCCAATTACCTTGGATTTCCTAGGTATATAAGGATTATTCTTTTATAAATTTGAAAAAAAAATTCTTACTTTATTTACTAGTGCTTATTATATACACATAATTTTAGCCAATTTTTTGGTTATCTCATTCGCTAATACCATAACATTATTTTAGTTAATTTTTTTGATATTCTTAGTTGGTCATGATTCAACTATTTTAAGTTTGAAGTTTTTTTTGTCTTCATTGACTGTCACTTAAAAAATGTAAAATAAATGTGTGGGCAATCTTTTTAGTATTCTTCCACTTAATTATATAGCCTTTAATTCTTTTCTCAAAAACAAGCAGGTTGTTGTTTTTATGTAGATACCCTAGGTTGTGTTTATGAAACATTCTTTTGTCATTAGATTAATCCTGCTTTTCCAACATTGGAAATTAATATTTAATTTTTTAAATTCCATATTGACATTTAGGTTTGAATCCTGTGACTGTTCTTTACTCAGTAAAGACATTTAATAGATTCTTCTCTTGATAATATTTATTTCTTAATTTCTTTTATAGTTAAACTTTGTAGATTGCTTTGTTAGAGTAGAAGGTTATTGCTATTTGTGTTGTATTTTTTAAAAAATTTAGTAGGAAGTTTAATTTTTTCTAGTAAACCCTGAGCTTATATCCTTAAACAATGACTACTTTCTAAAAGACAAAAGCTTCAGGTTTCTCAGCAGTGATGTATTTCTTAAATTTTATGGTAAGAATAGCCCTTTGCCTATTTTGGTCAGAATCCTGAACCAATCAAGATAGCTATTTGTGTTTAAGTCCCATTTCATGCCACAGTTTGGGTACAAATTATTTTTATATCACATTTATTTATATAATCTGTCTGAAATCCTTTGGAAGAATATAAGTATATACATTTTGAAGAAGTTAGAAAATTACATTATAGATTTGAGATATAGTCACACTAAACTTAAGAATTGTAATAACTATACTTCACGAAAAATGTGAAAATGACAGATGATATTCATATATTTTAAATATTCTGATAAATATACTTAAATTTCCACTGACTTTCTGGACTACAAGTCAATAAAAATATATACAGTGTTTATATAGTCTGTACTTTTCTAATTAGATAGTTTTCCAACTTCATGCTAGTCTTGTCTATAATACTATGAAAAGTATTATCTGTAAATACTAAAAAAAATATTTTTTGAAATATTATTCATTTCTTGGAAGATTCTTATTCTATCACCTATCTGAATACTCTCTGTGCAAAGGAGACTATTTTCCTTGAGAAAAAATTATGGCCAGCTTAACAACTTTTTGGTAAAATTATATTAGGGGTGACTCGCTACTATTGTCTTACATTTGGAGCCACCTGCCTAAATGAGGGCAAGGTCGATAATGGCAGAAAGTTAGATAACTTTGCAGTTTTTTAAAAAACTTTATTTCCCACCTAAACTGAAGAAATGGTTACTGAGTGGCTATATGTATTTTCTATATGACCCATATTTCAAAATGGGTTAGTCATCAGAGAAATGTAAAAATATGTGCATCAATTAGACTTAAATACTTATTTCTATTTGATATATCCCTGGTAGATGAACACAGAGGTAATGGTCAATTGATGTGCAGGATTGTAAGCAATTAATAAAAAGAAACTAGCCTTCATTAGTCATAAGAAAATGTTCACGTTGCTGTGCTAGGAACCAGTGGACAGCTCTGGAGTCTGGCCATGGTACAATAGAACACATTCTCATCATTCATTCCGCTTTCACCTATGAGAGGTTCTGTCTGTCTTCTCTGAATTGCTCAAATGAGAAAATGGATATGACATAGAGAGGACAGAAAAAGAAAACACATGGGTCGGAAACTGCTTTGTTCAACATGCATTTTATCTTTCAATGAGGAGATAAATTGTCCAGATCTCTTTAAATAGAAACATTTAGTCTAGAGCATTCATTCTTTTAATTCCCTTTTGTCCGTTTTTTTCTTTTGCACGTTGTGCTGGTGAGTTTCCATGATATATAGGACCTAGAACTGGACTGAGAAACACACAGACAATGAGGAGAGTACAAGTCAACCTTGTATTTCCGAGGAGGCTTTGGGACACCTCGGCATCTTGTAGAAGGCACAGGCGAACTGGTGAGCATTAAATGTAGTGCCATTCTCAGTAAAGCTTCCGCTGCCCCAGAGCAGGACACTTTGACCAATCCAAATGTTTTCAAAGCTGATGAGCTTTGAGGATACAGTGTAATCAAGTATATGTTAAATTAGTATGCTGTGCTCTAGATTAAAAAGGCATGTGTCTATGCAGCTTCTTCCAGCCGTCTGCAAAACTAAAAACAAACAAACAAACAAAAAAATACATGGAAAAGGCTGAAAACTCACTATAGAATTGACAAGTAGAAACACCAAGCAACTTGTAGTCGGGAACTATGAAAAATCATCCTTTCCCATAAGGTGGATAGAACTAAAGTTAGGAAAACCTAATCTGGTTTGACATCATACCACACTTAGATTTTACCTTGCTACTTAAAAGAAGCAGAAAAATAAATGATAATTGTCTTTGTCAATTAACCTAGAAATTCAAGATCTGAGCCAACCAAAGTAAAGTATTATTCTTTCTCTACTCTTCTACTTTGATCTGCATAGCATAAATATTTTTTGCCTTTTCCCCTTGTTTTTTTCACCATCAACACTGACACCACCATCTAGAGACAACTTTTGGAAAACAACCAGATAGGAAATAGTAAAAGACTTACGGTAGCAGGTTATGTTCCCAGCAAAATCAATGAAAACAAATTTGTACTTATAGTCACTTTGGGAAACATTTACACAACCAAGATGAAGAAAAGTACCATAAAATATCTTAGTAAACAAAATAAAACCAACAGTTACCTATAGAGCCAGTTTCCTTTCTTCCAACAAAAGGCAATAGATAGTTGTGACAGAGAATTTACTGTTCAACAAGTATCTACAGATATGTTCTTTTCCCCCGTATTTTCACATTTTCCCACCCCCTTGTTGGTGGGCACAGGCATATGATTGAGCTCTGAGGGCAAGTAACATGTCACTTCTATCTTGAAAATATTGCAAACTTGATTTCATCTCCCAAAGGGCCCAGAAGGCCCACAGACCCAGCCTGTGGATATCTTCTCAGATCCCAAATGCAGAGTTGGAGTAAACATTCTCGGGCTCTGCAAAAATCCCCTCTTTCTCCTCTATGATAGGTAGTTAGGGCATGAGAAATCTCTGAAACTGCACCTTACCTCCAAAACAATAAAACAAAAGGTTATAGTATCCTTCAGTATCCATGTTATGGCTTCGTCACAAATCAGACTCTAGGTAGAAAGAGGGGGAGAACAGAAAGTTCAAGGACTCTCGTGGCTTAGATTTAGAATTCTTCCAGCGCCACTTCTGTTGTGTTTTGTTGGTCATAGCAAGTTGTGAGGCCAGGTCACATTTAAGGGGTGGTGAAATACATGCCCCTTCACACCAGGAGTAGCTGTGCCCCATTGTCAAGAAGTGTCATGTGGCGGGGGGTGAGGAATTATTGGACCCTTGTTTGCAAAAAACCTACCACATCAGAGGGATTGGCAAGACAGTGAGAAGCATTTCATTTTCACCTGACATACAGAGAAGTGCACCTTCACTGTTTTACCTCAAAGTCATGCATTTTTTAATCTCTTTACTCATATAGCCTAGTGGGGTATTGGTTGTTGGGAAGGGCAGTCTCATATAGTCAGTGTTTCAATCACCAATCAGCTATATAAGACTGGTCCTTGGGTTTAGACCATTTCCTTACTGAGAGATAAATAGTCCCCATGGCTTGCACCAGGTTTATCACCATGTGTGAAACTATCTTTATCTATTTCAGGCTCCAGGAATGCTCTTTTGTCTTTTCTTGAAGTCTGTGCATCATGCGGCCCCTTGTGAACCCCACTCTTATTATATGTCTTCCACCACGGAGGGGTTGGGTCTTTCTACCGTGGCACAAGATGGGTATGTTAAGAACTTGCCACAAGGAGAGAACCAATGGCCACAGGAACAATGCCTGCTGTAGAGGCTCATCTTGTTCTGTTTGTCCTCTGTGCAAGAAATGCTTCCACCCAGTGCTTGACGACATTGTATTCTTGGTGGCTCTGATATCAAGGTGCAATGGGCATGAATGTTCAGAGCCCTTCTCTGGGATTAGTAACCAATGCATAGTAATCTGTTCCCACATCAGTCATTCGGACATTTTGAGAACATCATGCTACGTAGCATAATGGCATCATGCAACATGACATCTGATGACATCCTGCAAATGGAACTGCTGAGAAATAATAAGCACAGTAGATGCTTTAGTTGGATACACATGTGCTAGAGTTTGAGCGCTAAATCCTATTTGGGGCCTGCCAGTTTATTAAGCTTTGGGAGTCCAAAGGTCTTAAGCATGTTGTGATCTGTTTTGCCAAGTGAAAGGTAAGTTGCTGTGCTTTGTACTGCCGGTCAGTGAGGAAGTAGTACAACACGTGGCAGACACTACTGGAGGCCTTTGAGAGTGATGCCCCGATCCATTAATTGAATAACCCATAGTGCTGCATGTTTTAAGGGGGGGCAGAGAAAAAGAAGGCCCTGCAATAGGTTCAGGCTACTGTAAGCTGCTCTGTCGTCCATCAGATTCAGTGGTGCTCCAAGTATCACAATGATAAACAGGAAGGCCATATGAAACCTCTGTCAAGCTGCATTACACAATTCTCTAGGGTTTTCAGGAAATGTCTTCTGCTGATAACTATTGTATTTTTGAGAAGCAACTCCTGAGTTGCTCCCGGGACCTGGTAGAGGCTGATACAGGCTGAGTTCTAGACCAGTGGACAACATGACACTGGGTAACCTGAGATGTCTACCATGCATTAGGTGTTATCAGACATGTCTGTAAGATTGTGAAAGATCCATAATTACAACATTTAAGTTATTATGGTCTAGATTAGGCTCAGGAATGTATGCAAGGAACAAAAAAACTGCAGGGACAGGTGGCTCAGGCTCTCATGACACCTACTCATGCTGCATTGTCACGATTCTTCTGCCCACACCTATAGATTCATGGAGAGTTTCTTGCAAATAGCTGACATACAAAGTAAAAAACACCTCAGGCTTTGTTTTAGAGAGCTCTGCAGAATAAGCTGGCACCAGCTGGTAGTAATCTTTTGGTATTTCACATGCCTACTCAGAGGTGATCTACTCTGACCTCTGAACATCAGCACATCTGATATCAGCACATCTCAGAATATCAGCACATCTACTGTGCTGGTAAAAGGTGATCATATATATATATATATTTATTGATATAAATGTATATGATATATATTATGTTATATATGGTATATACTATATATGTGTGTATATATATATATATATATATATATATGTCACATATATTTTGTAACTATGTATAAAATGGCTTTGGCAGCTTTGCATAGACTCAATAACATGACCTTCCTCCATCAAGGCTGATACAGCTACAGCCCCTGCTGGCTGCTCAAACTACCAACAGCAGAGGCCAATTCTGGGGACCTGATATGGCTCCAGTTCCCAGGAGAACAGTTAACCTTTTAGTGGTGGGTTGATTACATTGCCTCTCCTCCGTCATGGAGAAGGCAGTGATTTGTCCTCACTGAAAGAGATTCATTCTGAGTTTGGACTTTCCTTCCTTACTTATACCATTACTACTACAACAAATGAGGACATAGAGAAAGCCCTGTGTATCAAGGTGGTGTTTCAGATGAAGGAACTGATTTTATTACAAGAATTGTGTAGCAGTGAGGTCTTTATTCCCATGATAGAATGTTTCCAGTAGAAAAAACAATAGTGTTCCCATCAAACTAAGTTCAGGCCAGGTATTGGGGGCCTTTTAAAACACAGAATAAACAGATAGAGAAGGACCTTAAATGATTGATCCCAATTGCAAAGTGGACAATTGGATTTCTTTCACAAATGGGAGCAGTTGACATTTCTGCAACCTAGAAATTAGCTGGGATACTTCTTAATATTTCCGTGTCTGATAGTAAATGCCAGCAGAAAGATAGAGTAGCCCAATAAAACCATGGGCACTAAGGACTCGGAACTTTAGAAATTAAGATTTAGATAATCGCACCAGCTGAAAGCACGAACCACCTGAGCTGCTGCTGAAGGCCATGAAAACAAAATGGCAGGAGGAAGGAGAAACTTGTAAATACGGCCTTGGAACTAGGTATAGACTCAAGCTACATATGTATTCTTAAGGTATGTAGGTACTCAATGACTCCTTTTCTTTTTACTGTTAAATTGTCAGATGTGATGTTGGTGCTTAAATTAATTCAGAGGTCATGTTAATAAGGAAGCATATCTAGACCTGAGTGGTAAGGACTGATTATCTTGGGGATCCTGGACTTGAATTTGATTCAGTGATGGATGGTTCTTAGTGTCTCTCCTTACTGGGTAGAGAATGAGATGATCTACGTTTGTACAATGGATAGGTGCTTCATGCTAGGTGGAAACACACAGTTATTAAGTATGAATAGGAGGAGGAGAATGGATGCTGAGTAACAGAAGGAAGTGGACAGTAAAGGCCTGGGGCCTCTCAGCTCTCAGATCCCCTTTGTCCTCTTCTTGCTCTGCCCTATGTCACTTGGGTCTAAGTCTTTGAGTCCCCTTGTCAGCTGGGTTTTGACTCACTTTTAGCCAATGATAGGCCCTTATGGAAAGTTGAAAGAATGAAGGAAACCAGATTCTTTCTGTAGTATATCTGGCGGGGGTGGCATCACCTTGGTGTCTCCAGTTCTCTCCAGGTAGGCCAACCATGATTAGCACAGGGGACCTAGCCCAGAATCACTGCCACCTCCTCTTGTCCCTCTAGACAGTAGCAGTTCCTTGCTTTTACTAATCCCTGGGTAACTTGACTGCCTTTTATATGGCTTCTCAGCCTGCCCTTTATCTGTGCAGCCAAGTTCCTGCCTTAAATTATTTGTGTACTAAGGCAAAGTGCATTCATTTTTTTGGTTGTACTCTGATTGATAAACTAGTTAAATATATAAAAATTAAATGTTTATGAATGTTTAGAAAATGAATAAAACCAGCGAAAATTATTCTTAAACTAAAAACAGACATTATCACCCTGGCTGGGTGGCTCAGCTGATTGGAGCACCCTCTCATACACCAAAGAAAGTTTGCAGGGGTCAGGGTGGGTACTGGGAGGCAACCCGCTGATGTTTCTCCCCCCACTCCCTGCTATCTCTCCTCCTCCCCCCTTTCTCTCTCTCTAAAATCAATAAACATATCCTCAGGTGAGGATAAAAAAACAGATATTATCTAAAAAAATTTGAAATGATTATCTGGAATTAAAACCCTAGATTATTCTAACACAGATCACGGGAAGGTTAGTGGAGAAACTGGGCACATGTGGTCAGACAGACATTTAACACACTTGAAGAAGGAAGGCAATACAGAAATTATGCTATTTCACTCTTGGCTCTGATTTTAATTACAATACAAGGTTAATGCTGCCTTCCAAAGTCTTAAAGGTAAATACATAAAATATGGAAATAAGAAATACAATTTATAGAAATAGAACATAGAGACAAAGAAAATATACTGGAGTACAAGAAAATTGGCAAAAAAATATCAATGCAGCATTAAAAACATATATAAAGTAATATATCAGATGTAAGTACAGCAAAATAAATAATATTTAAAAAGATAAATGAATTAAGCCAACATATGAAAGGGAAAAAATTCAATTTTGGTAAAAAATTAATACATTTAGGCACAGATATGCATTATTAATAAATTCAAATAAAAATAAGCCTGAAGATAAACGAGTGTTGTAAGACCAAGACTTTATGTAAAAAAGCAGTCAGTAGTTCTCAGCACTCACAGTGCAAACCCGTACAATGCTCCTCTCCACAGAAGAACGCTCATTCCTTACTGGAGGGGCCCTGGTGGGGATAAGGCTGGAGGAAGGGAGCACCAGGGCATTTACAGGGTATGGGAGCAGCTGCTCACTGCATGAAGGAAGAGACTGACCCAACTAACTATTGTTTCCTAAAATGACTTTTAAACAATCCTCTGTTGTAACTCCACATTTAGTCTCAACTCCTGAGCTGCCTCCAGCTGCCATTCTTAAATCTTTTGGGGATTTTGCTGCATAAATAGTGATAATTTCCTATTTTTCCCACTGCTTATTTAGGATCCAGTTTACTTAGGATTACTGAATCAGCTACCACTGTGGCTTTCCAGCTCCCCAGATACTGTTGCTAGTCTCCGCCCCTGATCCTGTCACCTCTGTGAATTGCATCTTTCCCCCCTCCTTTTTATACATTCACAGTTGTTTAGTTAATACTGTGGGGGGTCAGGTGGGAAATGAGAGAGGAATTCAGTGGTAGTTAATGAGTGCAATTGGTCATGTTTAACAAGAAGAACCCCACTTTGAGTTCTAACTTTATGTTAAGTTGTTCTTTCTTTCTGTTTCTTGACTTTTAGAAATTTTCTACAGATTCTGGATATTAATCTTTTGCCTAGTATATATGGACAGCTATAAATCAAGAGTTGCATAAAAAAGAGAGGAATGGAAAGCTTTGGACAACTAGCTGTCACTTCCATTCTGCTCTTCTTGGTTCTCACATTCCCAGGTACATCCTTCTCTGCACACCTAGGACATACTCAAGTCTGCCTGAGGTAGACAACACAAAGTCCAAAGCACTGACTGTGTCCACATCAAATTACTGCTCTCCATGACTCTGTGGTTTATGACCCTCACCCACTATACAATGATGAGTTTGAACTGGTACTTAAAATAATTCTTATGTGGAGTGGTGGAAACAGGAAGCATACAGCAGTCACTGCACCATAGCCATAAAGAAATCTTGCTGGATAGGACTTGCATCAATGCCCTGATCTGATCATGGAAAAATTTCTTACTATCAAAATTGATTCTGCTCCTTGAACAGAACTCCCTAGTCCCTTCTTTAGGATGACATATGGATCTTCCCTTTGAGGCAAACATTATTCTATTACCTTATGTAACTTCATCAGAAGTTGATACTGGAAGTTGAACAGCTTCTTGCTGGTTTAGTTTGGCTCTGGGGATTATATCAGAGGATGAAATAGTCAAATGCTTTAGAAGGTCAGGCATATGATTTAAAAATAATATGACTGTCCTCTTTGACTTAGTAAGGTTCTGGTCTAGTTCAAAGAAGTCCTTTACAAAAATTGCCAAGATTTCCAGCTTACCTCTCTTATTAAATTGTCTTTTGTCTGATTTATTGTTTTCTACTTCAATTTTATTTTGGCTACCTTGATGCCTTCTGGAAACTGGGCTTCCGTGGGAACACAGCACTTGTAAATTGATTTTCAGTGCTTGCTTGCTTTCCATTGCCTCCCATTGTCTGGTAGAAAACTCTTAATTGAGGTTCTGAAGGCTGAGAACTTTTCTCCAGGAATGATTCTTTTTCTCAGAGTCACTTTTTGTAATAAAGCCTGAGTAGGAATTTGTAGAAAGCAGTAAGGCACTTCAACACACACCAATGAGTTCTGATAAAATTGTAGAACTCTGCGGGCATATAGTCAACCTTTGAACCTACTGAAGATGACAACTGATCATAGCACAATAACTATCAGCAAGTTTTTATCATGTAATGAATGTCTTTGCCATCACTACCTACCAGTCTATAGCTAACCTAGTGCTCTTAGGTTTGCATTTGACATTAATCCACTTTCAACTACGTATTTTGTGTTACTTAAAAAGCAGAGGCTCAGTAGCCATAACCAAGATGGCCCGAAATACAGTGGCTTGTACCTGTGACTTCAGGGTGGCAGAGCTGAAGACAGCTGAGGTGCTCCGTTCTGAACTTGCTACAATTCTGAGCCTGAAGTTTTCATCTTCTCCCAGCCAGTGAACAACGTTGAAAGGCTTGATTAGTGCGTGACACATATCTTCTGTTGTCATTCTACTGGCCAGGACTTAGTGTAATTCAAGATCTTGAAAAAGGAGTATCTAGTTGGATATCCATCTGCCCAGTAAAACTAAGGAGGCTTTAAAAAAAAGTATTATCAAAGAAACCGAGTATTGATATTTGTGACAGTTAGCAGTCCCTGTGAACTGGAGGCTCAGGATTTGGCATATCACCACGGACCCCTTTCAGCCTTCTCATTCATTTCCCTCTTGCAGAGCAACTTCCATAATTGATGTTATAGGGGTGGAAAACTGGACATGAACAGTTCGGCCGCTTCCTTTTCCACTTTGTTACTCCCCTTTCTCTAGAGACCGTGTGTGCTTAATTCCCCATGGATATGTGAGGTGCTTAGTGGTAGAGAACCTGCCCCTGCAGTGTAGGCCTGAGTTATGTCTAATGACACTGGTGACTGATTTGATATGGATGTTTATCATCTGGATTCAGTAGCCTAAGTGTCCAAAGGAAAAAGCCAATTTCTCCAATATTAGCTTTGATAATTTAGTGTCCATCTGTCTGACTCTTTTACTATTTCTGCACTGGTTTAGAAGCCAGATGGAGATGAAAGGTATTTATTGGGCAATTCTAAACTTGAACAAGTTGCTCCAAAGAGAGCAGAGCTTCAGTGTTCTCACCCGAAATACAAATGGACAAATAAACCACACAAAACAAACAAACAAAACCCACAAAATAATAAAAATTGGTTCATGGACTTACATAATAATAATAAGTAATGATAATAAGTAGGCTGTATTTCTTTTTCAATATATAATAGTTTTGTTTTTGTTTACTTTTTATTTTACTAAATTTTATTTTGTTTTGTGGTCATGACTGCCACTCTTGCTTTCTTTATCTTAGTATTTTCACGTATATCCATTTAACGGACAAATTTCTTTGTCATATTGTTTTAAATAAACCTCCCATAAATTACCAAAAATGGAACTGAAAAAATTAATTTATGTTGTTTAACCTACATAGCCCATGATATTTTGTTATGACACTCTCAGCAGACTATTATAACGTCTCAAATCCTACTAAAGAAAGTTTTCCATGTCAATATTCATACAGATAATCACCTACATTTTATTCTAAATATTATTAATTTTTAGTTTAAATTAATTTGAGAAAATCTAGGAGTTTCAGGCTACCTGGGATAATGGCAGCAGCCTACATTGGAATTACCTGAAACTTTCTACTAAAATTCACAAATAGTAAAAGGAAAGCAAATGAAACTCCCACAAGTTACTTTTATAGTGTAACTAGGAGACACAGAAGACTATAAACTCCAATGTACATGCCATTAGGGAAAAACACACAGGGCAGACAAAACTGTTGCCAGAACCCCTGATATTCCATAGAATCCAGAAAAAATTAGACAGGAAACTGTGAGGCCCAGAAGCATGCTGGCAGTGGGAGAGGTAAGGTTTCCCTTCAGAAAGAGAGGATTCAACCCTAAGGGCACTGCTGAGGTGGAGATGAAATGGGGCAGTTCCGATGACTCACAGTGGAGGAGTTGAATGGAATAGGCATCGAAGTGCACAAGACTGGCATTGGCAGTACCCAATGCGTGGGCACAGAGAGAGAAGCAACCTGGAAATGGGAGGTGTCCTTTGAAGGCAGCAGCCATAATTAAAAAGGTAAGTAGCATTCTAGAATGTGATAGGAATCAAGAACCAGAGAAAGGCTGGCCACAAAAAGGTACCAAAAAGTAAAACAACTTCCCTTTTTTGTAGCAGCAGAAGAGGGAAAACTTGAGCTAAGAAATCAGAAAAACCACTTCAGTCACCTCCTGTACCTCCATAGAATCCGCCTTTTAACTAAAATACTAGGAATATCTAGCATTTTAAAAAAATTTAAAAAGCCAAAACTAACAGAGATACTATAAAAAAAAACTATAGATGATACAAAACAAAATTGCTTACAAATAAAAATACATAACAGAAAGCCACAAAGCACAAGAATATTGAAACAAAGATATAAAAATAAAACATTGAAGAATATACACAATTATGATGCATAAATGGGAAAACTCTAAGGAAGTGGCTTTTTACATACAAAGATGTAAAATGATATAAGAGAATTCAGAAAAATTTTCAGAAAGGAAAAAGTCATCTTAGATGAAGATCAATGACTGACATCCAGGGATGAGCTAATATGACTATATAATGAAGGGACATAGGTGATAGAAATGAGGAAGTTCAGATACAAGAAAAGAGACCAAAAAATCTGAGAAAAAATGATAAGTATAGAAGAAAGATAAAGTACATTTAATAGATATAGAAATGAAGATCCTAAAGGAGAAAAGAATAGAATGGAGCAGAACTAATACTTGAAAATATAATTCAAAAAATGTTCTTGAAATTACAGAAGACTGAAACTATATAGTGAATTGTCACCTTGCAGCATACGTTGCATTCATTACACACTAGAGAGAATCTTTTTCTGGGCTTCCAACAAAAGGAACAAGTTCTTTCACAGGAAATCAAAGCAGGCCATCATCTGACCTCAGCAGCAGTGCCATGCCGTTTTATTTTATCATAAAACGGCATGGCAACATCTCTAAGATGTGCAAGAAAATAATGCACTAATGGACTTGCTATCTAGCTAAGCTATCCTTCAGGAATCAAGACGAAAGAAAAACTATTTTGAACATGGTGTTTGTGAGCATTTACTGAAGAATCTGACAAAGCGATAATTGTGAAAAGTATGACAAAAGAATTGGTGTTGAACTTTGAATGTAATTAATGTTCTAAATCATGAAAATGTAAGTTCCACTTTATAGAAAACAAAGGTAAAAGAGGAAGAAGTTGAAATAACACATGATTCAATCAGTCACATTTTGAGGGTTGGAAATCCTGCAGAATCCTCACTCATTTCTGCCATGAGGAACATGAGATGGAGCAGAGGACTGTAGAATTTAAAGGAGATCGAATAGGTGTAGCAACTGAATTCAGTGTGCGACTTTAATTTAAATTTGGGTTTGGACAAACATAAACACCATTTTTGAGACAATTGGGGAAAACTGAATCTTGACAGAGAATTATTGATAATTTTGTTAGGCAAAATATTGGTAGCGTGGTTAAGGAGCAGATATCCCTAATTTGTATAAAGGCATGCTGAGGTATGTAGGGTGACATATGGTAATGTCTATAAATTACTATAAAATACTTTTGCACAAAACAAACCCAAGTAAAGAAAATATGTTAAAATATTAACAGTTGTTAAATTTAGATGATGGCTACAATTTTATGAGTTAATTTTATGTGCTAACTTGGCTGAGTCACAGTGCAGAGATATTTGGTCAAAACATTCTGCATGTTTCTGTGGAGGTGTTTTTTTGGATGAGATTAACATTTAAACTGATGGACTTTGAGAAAACTGAGTACCGTCCATAATGTGGGTGGACCTCACCCAGTCAGTTAAAAGCCTAAAAGAACACAACTGACCATCCCGAGCAAGAGGGAATTCTGCTAACAGAATTTGAGCCTTTGGACTCAAACTGCAACTCTTCCGTGAATCTCGTCTTCCGGCCTCCCCATCACATTTCAGACTCCCCAACCCTCCAGAATTGCATGAGCCCATTTCTTAAAATAAATTGTAAATCTCTCTCTCTCTCACTGAAGAACCATGACTAAATATAGATGATCATTTTTATGTTTTATTGTTATGTATATTTGAATCTTATAAGAATAAAATACTTAAAAAATTTAAGACTTTTAGGCATACCATATCCTTGTTATTGAAGAACCCATCCCTTTGCATTTATCTACAGTACAGACTTTTTTCAGAAACTGAGTCTAGATGTAAGCATGGCCCTTTCTCTTTCCAGGCTCTCTATTCTGTCCTTTGGTCTGTTCATTTGCCCTGTCTCAGTACTTGACTGTCTCTGCAACATATTGGAAAGCAGACCCTGAAATCTGGAGGGAGGTGTCTCCTAGGATTGTATGATTTCCTTTTAATGGCCTTCTTGCTTATTTTGGATATTTGTTCATCTACATTAATTTTCATTTATTTTCAAGTTTTGTTTAAACCCTATGGAAATTTAACTCTACCTTTTGATCATTTGGGGAGCTAGTGAACATCTTTAAATATTGACTTTCTGTTTTATGATGTTGCATTTTACTTTAATGTGCTTTAATAAAGTTTTATAATTTTCTCCATGACAAGCATAAACATGTTTTAGATAGAGTTGTTTTTTTGTAGATTATTTTTTTATTTTGTCATTTTTTATTTTGTCATTTTAAAAGTGCTACTTTCTAAATAATTAGAAATGACAGAAAATTTGACTGAATTATGTACATTGATTTAATATCTAGGCAACTTAATTCCTCTTTTTAAATTAAACATTTTCTTAAGTTTCTTTTGGGTTATTACATTATTGCATATGTCTTCCAAAAATAATAACTTCTTTTTGGTAATCTTTATACTTACACTTCTTCTTCTGTTCCTATTAATCTGGCCAGGCTTCCAGTATAATCATGGAAAGAATGATGATATGTTTAATGTATTCTGGATAGTAAAGAAAGCACTTTTTAATATTAAAATTTTTTATTATTTATTTTAATATTTACTGTGGGAGCTTTACAAATATTCTTTTTAAATTAAAAATCTTTTCTTCCTCACCTGTAGTTTACTTGAAGTTTCTCTCATATATAGATAGTGAATTTTACCACCTTTTCCTGCATCTGTTGAGATCACCAAGTTTTTCTCCTCTAATTTGTTAATGTGAAAATTAAATTAATCAAATTTTCTAATATCCAGATAGTATAAAATTCTTGAAATAAATCTAAATTGATCATTATATATTTTATTTCACACAGTCTTGGGTTTGCTTTAGAATATTTCAGTTAGGATTTTTGGAACTATATTCATCAAAGTCAGTAACACATAATTTTCCTTTGTGTATTTTGCTTTTCTAATTTTGAATATCAGTATTTTGATAGTCTCGTAAAACAGGTTGAGTCATTTTCTTCTTTTTCTAGTTTCTGGAAAAGTTTGTTTAAGTTTGGGATTATGTGTTCCTGAAATATTTGGAAGAATTTGTCTTATATACTTGTTTGGGCCTGGTGTCTTCTTTATGAAAACATTTCAATAACTCACTCAATTTTTTAACATTGTAATCTGCCAATACTGATGTTATATTTTTTCTTTAATCATTTAAAAAATGTACTCTTTTTGGTGGGGGTAATAGAATGTTCTGTCTGATAACAAAAAATAGGCAAAACTATAGTCTTAGAATCAGGGCATTTGTTTCTCATGACGAGGGTAAGCATTAGAAAGGAACATGCAGGTGTGGAGAATGCTGTCTTTCTCGATTCAGGTGCTGGTTACAAAGCTGATGCGACCCGTGGAAATTCCCTGAGCTATCCACAGAGTAGGACACCTCTTTGTTCATGTATTATACTTTATTATACATTTAAAAGCTATTTAATTCATAATGTGGTTAAGGAAAGCTAAGTAAACAAAGTGAGATTGATTTCAGGATAGGCAGGAATTAAAAAAAGGATCTATATTAGTATATCACTTTAATAGGTTAAAGAAAAATATAATATTGATTACATAAAATTTAAATTTATATAATAAATAAAGAGCAAATGATAAATTGTGAGAAATAGTTGAGGTTTTTGTGTCAGATAGTAGATCAATATCATTATGATAAATAAGCCTTTTCAAGTAAAAAAAAGTTGATGTACCTAAGCAATTCACTACAGAAAAATACAGAGTATTTTTTCTTAGGTTTATTAGTCATTTATACTTTTTACATTTATATTTCATATTGTTTTGTACAAAAAAATAAAGCTGAAAAATGGAGTTAATTAAATTAATTTTGTGTAGGAAATATCATTCTTTATGTACTTTCTGTGGGCATATAAATTGCTATAGACTTTTTGGAGGGTAATTTGGCAATATATGTGTATCAATTAACTAAAAACTGATTTACATCTGACTTAGCTATTCTAGAACAAAGCCTAAGTAAAGTAATCATTAATTTTTAGGGACATCTGTCAGTTTTTTTGTTTGTTATATTATCTTTACAATAGCCACAGTTAAGACTCCAACTATATATAGGATTGATAAAGTTATTAAAATTAGAATCATATATTGGAATACTAACTAGACAGTAACACTATGTTATTGATGAGTACTAAATGAGATGAAGTAAATTTCTATTCTATTATTAGGTGAAAGAAAGTGTTAGCAATTATGTGTGTGTATATGTCACACATGTATTTATTTACACAAACCTAAACACATGTACACACATATATGTAAATATGATCTCAGTTATGTTTATACGTACATTGCATGGATATGTTTTCAACAAATTTTAACAGTGGTGGTCTCTATATTGTTATAGAATTATAGTTTCTGACTATTACCTATAATTTCTACATTTTCTAAAGTGGGTATGTATTTTTATTTATAATGAAACAAAACATAAAAGTATAAGAAATTATTATAGGAAAATACGCTATAAGAAATTATTTGAAAAATTTTGAAAAGTAACCCAGAATGAAATCTATTTGTTAGACTTTTTATGTTGGACGCATCACAGGGCCATCATGCCCAGCTTTCTCCTCTACCTGTAAGTGCACCTCACCTCTGTGTCTGAGTGAAGCAAGTTGCATTTCTTTTGTATGTGAATAGGCACTGATTGTCCTAGAGATGCAATTGATCCAAAGTGCTTAACTTAGGCTTATGGGAACCCATAAGTTGTCATGGCACAAAGGGCTTTTCCTAATGCAGGTGCTGGTAATTAAAGGTCCCAATGATTCTAATTCTCTGTGGACTTTTCTTTTCGAGAAGACAGATGACATACTTAACAGAAACAAAGAGGACAACAGACAAAGATTACCTGAGAAGAAGGGAGGGAGGGAAGAATGTGGGAGAGAGAGGGAAAGGCTGGAGTTCCTTTCCAGCAATGTCGTGCTGAAAATGCTGTGTTTGTCTTCAGTTATGAGGAGGAAAGTCGATTGTACCAAGGAGGACTGTTGAGGAGGAAAGTACCAAGAGTCGCTCTTTGGTGCTATGTTTATTTCATTCTTATTTAGTTATGTGACCTACTAAGAGGAGATTGTCTTTTTGACTTTTTGATCTATGCTTTGTGTGTGTGTGTTCCTGACACCTAAATATTTCACTAAAATAAAAGTATATTTTAAAAGTGTAGACAATAAAGGGATTGGGGTCATCTATAATTTCTTAATTCTGTGTTTTTTTTTACCTTTCTTCCAACAAACAAGCTAAGATTAGAAGCAATCTTGAAAAAATATACATTGAACTCATATTGTATTGAGGGAGGCTTGCTTGATAAAAATGTGTTCGTGCTGTCAGAAAGTTTCTCTAAAACTTGGAAATACTCAGTGATTGCTGGGTGCACTTCAAGGCAGGGCTGGCTGGACTTGCTAGAGGTCAGGTTCTTATACAGCTCTGTAGGGCGGAGGTTAACTTGGAGGCGTTTGTCTGGTGGAGATGCAAGTCATTTCTTCCCTGTGGAAGAGACAGTCCCAGAGGCTACGGCTCACTGCTTTGTAAGACCTAGTAGACCACTAACCCAGATGTTTTTCCTAATCGTTCTATGTTTACTTGGACATATGAGTAGCTTCTCAAATGCTCTTGACCAGTTCATAACATTTCACTATTAATTAATGGATTGGATAAAATCCTTGACATGTGTTCATTTTACATTTGTATGAAAATCCTGATTTTACCTTTAAAAAAATTATACTTTCACGATGCTCTTCAATGACTTTCACTTATACCAAAAATTATTGTTCTATTTATTTACATTGTAATGATATCAGTGTAATTACTTTCTTGCCTTATATTCTACAAAGCACATAAATCAATTTCAAAAAAATTGCTAAGTTTACTACAAATAATAAAATTATACTTTAAATTTTAAAAATTCCAAAGTGTTCTTTTTCTTTTGAGTAAAAAATATTGTACCGTATGGCACAAGCTAATACTGTTAATTCTTGGTAGGAGGCTTATGGGGTTGTGAGATGATTTCCTGCTAGAGGTTGGCATTGCATGTCCCCAAATTCCCTTTGAATCCCAGGTCTACCAATTTCATCCTTACTGCAATTTCCTTTATATTCAAATAGAAAGAGTTCATGTAGGTTTTGCTTTTGCTGCATTTTTATGTTATTTTTATGTATGTTTTGCCATCTCTGTTAGATTTTATTTGCAGCAAAGCCACCAGTTCTTTCAAGCTTCTTTTCACGGTACTTTACAAACAATAATTGGCAAATAAATGCTTATTAAAACAAACATTTAAGAGCCAGTGTCTGCTTTATGTTTACTCCTGTGAAATGTCTTTTAAAAGACTAGTTTAATCTGTAGGCCACTAATGTACTTTCAGTCACCTGTAATGATGAGGAATTTTACTGAGTTTTTCCTCACTCTTTTACTTCAATTCTCATGTGATAAATGACGTAATAGATGAGGTCATTTTTTATACCTTTCTTCCAAACAAACAAGCTCTATTCTTTTTATCATGTTGACAAATATTTATTGAGAACCTCTTCTGTATACAGATCTGAGAGTTGAATATGTAGAATTCAGGAAATCAAATACCGTGTTTTTCAGACTATAAGATGCACCTTTCTTCCCCCAAATTTGGGAGGAATAATGATTGTTAATGCTGCTGTTGAGTTCTGTTTACATTTACACTGGTGAAATATTATGTTATTTGTGTTATTAAATATTTTACCACATTTTTGGCTTCAACATTTTTTCTTATTTCCTCCTCTAAAACCTAGGTGCATCTTATGGTCCAAATAATATGGTAATAACTAAGAAGGACCATTGCGGAATATAGATTTGAAGCAAAGGGAGTTACGTGCTAAATTTTCAATTTCTACTGTAAGATAAGTTTTGTTCAAGAATCAGGATGATGTGTGTGGATTAAAATTATCTTCTTCCTTGAGAGTTCTCTTGAAAAACTAATGAATTATTCTAATTCTTTTAATATTTTGTAGATTCTATGATGACTTATGCCTTATGATTTTCCAACTTCACTCTGATTTAGTCACAAACTTTATAATTACTCTACTTGAGGTAAATAATCTTGGTTAATTTTTGTTGCCATTTCTCAAAGGACCTGCCTCTACCAGTACTAATCTGTACTTTTCTTAAATAAAATAAACAAACAAGAGGAGCTATTTGTACTAACTTTAAAAAGGCAGTAAGAATTAAAACAAGAAGGAAATAGAGTGAGAACTTTTGGAGAAATGTTTACATTATTCTTTTGCGAGCAGTGATAGGATTGGTACTTTACCATAGATAGAACACAGTGTGAAAAAGAATAAAAATAAAAAGTAAAATAAAATTATCCAGTATTATGGTTGACAAACCAATCACTCCTTTCAGTCCACAGACTAACAAAGGAGTATTCATAAAAATTGACAGGACACGGTGAGTCACGGACCAAAAAGTATCAATTAACATGCCTGAATTTATACAGCAGAATAAACTGTGCCTACAGACAGCCTCTGACTCAAAGATTTCAGGCAGAAATGTCTTTTGGCAACCATCTAGGAGAGGGTAAAAAATATTTTCAAAGTTAAGCAAACATTGCGTGTGGGTCTGTCTACATGCTTAAAACATTAAAGTCAGTAGTCGCATTTCCATCGGCCTTGTGTGATTTCGGGGGCTAGCATGGTATCAGTGGGCAGGGGATGTTGCTGGGTGAGATGGTGAGGCTTTGGAAATGACACCCAGAAAAGAGGCATAGAATGTCCACAGGTATTGATAGAACACTTTTTCTGGTAGTAGTTAAAAAAGGCATAGTTCTCTTTTTCCTAAAATCCTGAGTGTTCTAAAAAAAAAAAAAATCTCACTGTTGCGCAAGACGGGGAGCAATTGTGGCGAGTAATTCTGTAGAGTCTGCATTGGAGGGATACCTGCATTCCACGCACATTGGCCGACTTATAAGATATGAAATGGTTAGAGCTTTCAGAATATAATTTAGTTAAACTATTCTTTTTGAAATCTGGACTTTGAGCAGACTGAGTAACATTTCTGCTATGAGAGAGTGATGATTATTCCAGGCTGGTGTGTAACGTTGATGAGATTAAAGCACACGGGACAGTAATAATGAAGAAGAAATGACCAAGTAAGTGGCTTCAGCATAAAGGGAGAGTTTATTGTCTTATCATGTTTAATCCTCATAGTAAATCTTTAAAAGTAGGATTTTAATGTCCATTTTCCAAACTAGGAAATTGAGGCTCAAAGATTAAAATATTTATTCAAAACTTAAGAACTATAGTATTATCAGTTTTTTTTCATGGCTGAATCCTAGCTAAGCATTTCATAGGTTCTCTAATGAAGAGGGACTATATATAATTACCAAAAAATCTATTCTGTAATAATAACCATGCATAATATACTGGTATATTTATGCATATATCTTTTTGAGATTTTCTATATGCAAGCAGCTGACTGACTGTAGCCTAAGAAACCACAGATTCTATAGGCAGAATGACAGGGTTTGTCCAGAATGTGTGAACAAGTTGGAGAAACCAGCAGAGGAATTAGGCCTGCTCTGGAAACTTGAGCATTATGGTCTTGTGTATTTCTCATTAGCCTTTCAGTTATTTGTATTTCCATTCAAATCTTTATATACTCTAGTGAGAATTTTTAAAAAGATTTTATTTATTTATTTTTAGAGAAAAGGGATGGGAAGGAGAAAGAGAGGGAGAGAAACATCGATGTGAGAAACATTGACTGGTTTCCTCTTGTATACACCCCAACTGGGGGCTGAATCTGCAACCCAGGTGTGTGCCCTGACTAGGAATCAAACTGGCAACCTTTTGGTTTGTGGGATGATGCCCAACCAAACCAAGCCACACTGGTCAGAGGAATTCTTAATGACTTCAGATATATTATGTGAAGATCAAGTAGGTTATGAGATATGTGAGTGGTGTGTTAGTCACACTGATGTGGTGAGGGGATAATTGTTCCTTCTAAATGTGACATGTATGTAAGTAAATATATATGTATATATATATATATATATATTAAAAAGATTCTACTGATTTATATTTAGAGGGAGGGGAAGGGAAGGAGAAAGAGAGGGAGAGAAACATCAATGTGTGGGTGCCTCTTCCGCAACCCTTCCTGGGGACCAGGCAGGCACCTCAGGCATGTGCCCTAACTGGGAATGGAACTGGTGACCCTTTGTTTCACAGACCCATGCTCAATCCACTGAGCTACACCAGCCAGGGCTGTGGAACTTGAATCTTATACCTAACAAGAGATATGGTTTTCAGGGGTTTTTATACTTAACAGTTAACTATATGAAGTGTTAGACCATTAATTTCCTTTATATCTGTTCATTAGCTTTTCCTCATAAAAAGAGCATAGGAGCTTAGCCCAAGAGAGAACATAGCAGTAGTAGAATACTAATGTTTATAATTTGATGAGGCTAGATTTTTCAGTTAAAAAAGTTTTGGACATATTGACAACCACCGAAGACTTTCCTACATGTTTCATTTTTTAAATATATTAGAATTATATCACAGATATAGGTTTAGTTGCTTTCTGAGATCTGTCATGTATGTCTGTTCAGATCCCTGGGAACAGCTTGTCACATTTTCTAGAAAGAAAGAGGATAGCATGATTGACATTTAGAAGACCAGTTCAGCTACACACTGACCACATTTACCAATTTTCCCATATTCTAGCATTCTAGGTGCTTCTTCCTATACCTTCTTATAGAACTGATAGGTGCAAAAAAAAAGTTTATAGTAAATACCACGAGTTTTCTGTAAACACAAAATTATTTGAAATGGAAATAAATTGTATGAATGGAATATTTTTAGGTTTAAGGGAGAGATGGAATCCTGTGGAAGGAATATTTTATTTCCTTGTGTACACAGGCACATGGCTTTGCTCATCTGAGCTCTGAGAGGAGAAGTAATTAGTGCAATCAGTCCTCTGTATCCGAGGATTCTGTATCAGTGGATTCAACCAACTGGGATAAAAGATATTCAAAAACTTTTTTATGTTGTTGCTGATGTATACTATGTAGTTAGACCTATGATGTTTGTTCTGTACCAAACATGTACAGACTTCCTCAAAATTATTCCTTAAGCAATATAGTATAGCATCCATTTACATAGAATTCCCATTGTATTTTGTATCATAAATAATCTAGAGATTATTTAAAGTACATGGGAAGATGTGCATAGGTTATATGCAAATACTATGTCATTTTACGTGAGGGACATGAATGTCCAAAGATTTTTGTATCTGGGGACAGGGTTCTGAAACAAATCCCTGTTGTCTATTTCTTTTTCTTTACATATTCCATGCTGATTATCAAAGCAACCCTCAAAAAGAAGCAAGACTATGATGTAGCAATTTAATATTAA
Organism: Carollia perspicillata; assembly: GCA_004027735.1. Lineage (NCBI taxonomy): Eukaryota > Metazoa > Chordata > Mammalia > Chiroptera > Phyllostomidae > Carollia > Carollia perspicillata. Next base: position 53,391 of record PVKM010004147.1, read on the forward strand.
GGGACCTAAAAACACAGGAGCCTGTACTCCGGAAACATTCATCCATGAAGTCATGCAAAGGCTTAGAACTTGAAGCCTGTTGGCAGAATTTTACTGGATAAACCTCCTGATGCTTTTTCCAATGTGCAGTTCTGGAAAACTGTAAGAAAACAAGATGCTAGTCA
>PVKM010004148.1:0-53547 GCA_004027735.1 Carollia perspicillata
TATCTTTCTTATACAAAGAGAAATCATGAAAGGGCATAAAAATGTTGGGAATCTTTTATTTCATCATGTTTTAGTCCATTTGGGCTACTATTTATGTACTTATTTATTTTTTTAATTGTTGTTCAAGTACAGTTGTCTGCATTTTCATCCCACCATGCCCACCCATCCCTGCCTCCCACCCCTGCATCCCTCCCTAAACATCCCATGGACTGGGCGGCTTAAACAACAAGCATTTATTTCCCACAGTTATGGAGGCTGGTACTGAGATCAAGGTACCAGTAGGTTCCGTGTCTGTTGAGGGCCTGTTTCCTGGTTCTCCTCAGTGCACCTTTGCGCCTTTATGTGGTGAAAGGGGCAAGGGTGATTTCTGGGGTTTCTTGTAGGGGAACATTAATTCCATTTGGGAAGGGCTCCACCCTCATAACCTAATCACCTCCAAATTCCATCTCATTGGAGATTAGGTTTTAACATGTGAATTAGGGGGCAGGGGAACACGCACATTCACTCTATAGCACAGAGCAAGCTTGTATTTTTTAAAAAATCAATGGGTATTTTAACCTTAGTAAATCATAACTTAATAAACAAAAATAATTGATAAATTTTCATAATTTAATAATTTCTTTGGTATAAGCTCTCAAAGGAAAAATGAAATATTGCACTACTATATGCTCAGAGATTTTAAAAAATATTTGCACTAATTTCTAGAAGTTTTTCCAGAAGTTTTGATATGTGCTTTAGCACCATTTTATTGTATATTTTTGTCAAAATATGGGACATCCATTTTTATTTCTTAAAGGCACCGATTTTCTAATCTCTGAAAGCAAAAATATCATGAATTCCACATGTGTGCTACTATTAAATTACTATTAATAGTAATTACTACTGTTACTTTACTTTTTAAAAATCTATTTTTATTACCTTAGTAGTAATTACTATTATTTAAATAGTGCTACTAATAACACTGTGAAATGTGCCATTGTTATGAGCCTCTCACATCATTGAAAACTTAATTCCAAGTGCCAGAACAAAAATATAAAGTGGCATACTGTAACTGCAAGACAAGTAAAAGTCATTTTAGAATGTGGCTGTACTGGATACTCTCCATCATGTCTAACATCCTTTCTTGTACTCTTTAAAAGCAAACTTTCCTGGCTTTATCATCCTTAATTAGTACTATTGAGTGATCACTGTGATATTTTGATACTTATTGTTCATAACTTAAATTTATTTTCTAAGGATTATATATATGTGTGCATTTAGAAAACAAATCTATTTTTCTTAGTCATTTTCAATATTTGTAATTAGGGGTTATTTTTAGTAAGGAATTTTCAATCTGAAGATTTCAAAGCACTTATAGACACCATTATCTAGGAGCAATAGATAGTTATTTGCTTGTAAGACATATGTAACTCAGGGAATCCTTCCTTATTTTTTTTTTGGAGGGTGGGGAGAGTATCATTATTAAAGAATTTTTTTTTGCATTTTTATCCCCTCCCCCATCATGCTGGCTAAACTCTTCTTTATGATCAATATCTCATAGTCACTCTTAAACACACATTAATAAAATAAATAACTTATTTTGTAAAGATCCTATCTAGCTTGGAATTATTTCCAGCTCACCTAAAATTTTAGATTTGAGTTAATTGCTAGAAGTGAAACCTATAAGGAACTCTAGTTAAGATTAAGGAGTTCTAAACAATTAAAATAAAAAAAATTTTTTTAAGAAAAAAAAAAGATTAAGGAGTTCTTTTTGGAAGTTTGATTCCGCCCCTCCACATGTGGTAAAACAAAATTGCTTAACAAAACAGAGTATCTCTGACTCTGAGGTGTGATTCTTCATGGATGCCAGAGTTACTCAGATTCATGCCTCATGCTTCATGTGTCCAAGAAGTGTGCTATTATCACATTTTAATGTGTGCCTTGCCCTGTGTTTTTGCATAGTTATAAAAGCTCATGCCAGCTGAAATTAGCCTATGCAACTACTAACATGTGGAAGCATAACAAATTCACTGGACTTAAAATACAAAGAAGTTAATCCTATTGGAGGAACTTCCAGTCTGTAGCATCCTACTCAATGTTCGGTTTTTGCATTTCTTTTCTCTTTGTTAGTGTGGCTTTGCAGATCACATGATTACAATCCCTGAACTTTTATGTTTGATGGTTTTCTGAGCTTCAACTTGGGAAAGATCAAGTGTTATGTGAACGTTATCTCTTAATTTAAATGAATAAATGCTAATACTCTGATTTGATGTATAAGGGTTTTTTTTATATGTTTCGAATTTTGTTTTTGTTATTTGTTTGCTTGCTTGCTGTGTTTTGGATCAAAAAAAGTCATTTAATAATGTTGAATGTTAAGATCACAGCAATTATTTTTTATTTTTAAGCTTACATTAGAAGTGTTATTGCAGCAAAGACTAAAAGTAATGGATACACGCAGAAAATGTATCTTCTGTCTGTTGTTTCTTTTTTGGAATTAGATATACTTTCTTTTTTTTGTTGTTTTCTTTTTTATTTTTAAAATATGTAATCTTTATTGTATTTTTTCATTACGATTTAGTCCCCTTAGGTCCCCTTACCCCCAGCAATCACCACACTGTTGTCCATTCCCATGAGTCCTTTTTCCTTTTTGCTCAATCCCTCCAACCCCTAACCACTCCCCACCCCCACTAGCCGTTATCTGTTCTCCATGAGTCTATGAGTCTGTCTCTGGAATTAGGTATACTTTCAAGTTTTCCTCATATGCTTTGAGAAATGAACATATTTGATATGACATGAAATTACTTTCGCTTTATCAAATCTAGTAATACCTTTACAAACCCGTAGGATTTGAAAATTACTTATAGTTTTAGATTTCTAAATAGAAGATTTGAATAAAGCAATATATTTTGTTTCATGTGGAAAGGTTCTTTGGTTGTGGCTCCTGCGTGCATCTATTCTTTCTGTAGAAGAAGACAACTACCCATTGTGTAAAGATGCTATATTCCTATATGTGGTCAACATGCTAGTATAACATTTCTGCTGGGGCATATTATATGCATTAAATATACATTCTGCAAAATCATTCCCACCAAAATAAAAGGGTTATGGACAAAATGGAGTTGAGGGAGCATTCAAAATCTATGCACCTTTACAACCAGAATACTAACTAAAAATAGTGATTATTAACTTAGGACATAATATAATCAGCCTGAGTAGGCATCTGAGTGCTGTTTCAGAGGGCATTAAAGCTGCACAAAACTAATACTTAAGTGTAAGACAAGGCAGATGGAACTCTACTTGGAGGATCGATCCAGTGGGGCATTATTTTATTTTCTTTTTTAAAAAGCCTTTATCTAATTTTTAGAGAAAGGGGAAGGGAGGGAGAAAGAGAGAGAGAGAAATGTGGATCTATTGCTTCCAGCCCAGGGACGTGGCCAGCAACCCAGGCTGGGAACCAAACAGGCGGCCTTTTGGTGTGTAGACTGGGCTCAGCCCAGTGAGCCACACCAGCCAGGGCCAGTGACACTGTCTTTAAGGAAGCCACAGAGAAGTGAAACTCCCACAGAGACATGGAATGCCGGGAGTGCACCTTCCTGGGAAGGGAACCAAAGAACAGCAGCTATACTAAGGTCTTTTTTTCTCTCCTGCTGAAGGATAGAATTCTCCTTCTACTGTCTTGGCCTCATTTGCCAAGAAAAAAAGCACAAATTCACCAACCAAACTTCCATATTGTACTGATGTCACATGCGAGCTAGTTGGTGTTATTGAAGTACATTAACAGCAGCAGAACACATACCAGTAGTGCCAGATTTTGATGTCGTTGCATAGTAACACTCTCATCACTTCTGACAAGGCCCAACTCTTTGTTCTCATAACTTCTTTGGCTTAATTATTACATATGGTGAATCAGAGGAGTCACTCTCCCACTTGAGGAGGAAGATCTTAAGTCTCTTGGGAACTTGATGAGGCTGCTATTCTAATAATCAGACCCTGCTCCTTTGTGGATCCGTCCAGATCATGGTGGGTAATATGAAATTTATCCTAGAAGATACTAAGTTAGAATAGCACATTAGTTAAATTGGTTCCAAGGCCATGCTATTAAACACTAAATGTTAATTTTCTATTCCATTTGCACCCCATATTATGCCTAGCAACAGTGCCCCACGTAGCTATATATTCTCTGACAAGTTCTTCAGAAATTCTGCAATGAGACCAAATGACAGGATTAACATGTTTCAGTCCCAAAATTTAAATAACATAGAGATACTCTGAATTTGAATGGTAACTCTTGCCCATTATTGATTTTTTTCATGAAGAAAGTAAATTCAAAGTGTAAAAATTCCCCAATAATTAAAAATAAAAATTTAAATCTACACGGAAGTAAATTCCAAAATCAAATAATCTTACCTTTGTAAGTTGAAACCCAGTAAAAGTTTTTAACTCCTCAAGTTAAAATTCAAAGAAACGAAGGTCCTGTCTAATTTTTATTCTTCCCAGTATCAGCCAGATGGCTTCTGGATGCCTGGTTTGAGCTGGAATTTCTCCAGGAGCTACCGTCTGGGCCCCGGCGGTGGGTGCCCTCCCTCAGGACCTCAGAATTTGAGCTGGGTCTACACCAACTTTATCATGTGTCCTACTTGCAGCTGAACCAAAAGAAAATCACAACAGCAGCCCCCACACCCAGCACCATCAGAACAGGAGCCAGTCCTCAGTTTCTAATGTGGCTATTCCTAGCAAAATAATGCTAGGACCCGATGTTTGGCATGATCCAGACCTGCGGGACTATTGACAGAGACCACAGCAGAGACTAAGGGAAGGGAGGTGAAGAAGAGAAAGCATTATGTCAGTCTTTTCAAGAGGCTAGTTGATTTATGCTGTTGAGCAGGGCCTATGACCTGTGACATAACTCACTGGGAAGCAATCTCTCATCAAAGCATTAATTATAGTATTATGTACTTGTAATATCTTGAGGGAAAAATTGACCAGTGTACACTGTCTCCTTTCTCTAAGAGGCTGAATAAAATGTTGGTTAAGTGCTCTGAGTTTGGAGCCAGAGTTCAAATTCCCGTTATGCCACTTATTGTCTGACCTTGGACAGATTGTTTCATTTCTCTGAGAATCAGTTTTCTGCTTTGTAAATTAGAGGTTAGAGTACTTATCTTAATAGGTTGTGGTAAGGATTAAGCAAATTATATATGAAATCCTTAAAACAAGTGCCTGACACTTGGTAAGCATTGTATAACATTGTGATTATTACTGCTAATATTACTTTTATTATTCTCAAAGAGGGCCCTGTGAGGTTGCATCCTTGCAACTTTGGAAATTTGCATTGGTGGCAGACCCAGTCATAAAGACTTGTTTGATGTACTAGTTTTTCCCCTTTGAAAAGTATTCTCAACAACTTCATGTCCTTTTTTCTCTGAGTTCCATGGTTTTGGCCCCCGTGCTGACTGAGGGTGGTGGGCCCTTTTTGGGGCACAGCGTCCAGCTTGTCTTGGGAGGACTGTTTTCAATCCTGGGTCACAGTGGCTGCTGTAACAACCGTCTGTGGTTATAGAATTATTTAAGCTTAAGAAACATACTTCACGGCTCAGCTTTTGCCCCGTCTCCACATCAGCTTCAAATGGAGAATAGCCTTTGGTGAATTTCGGAATTTAACGAGCTGTTCCTGCTGCTGAGGCTCATTTTCCTAGGTGCCCCGTGAGGACCAATACTACTGCCGTTTCCCCATGAAGACACGGTTGCGTTCATGTTTCCGTCCTGTTTTCTGCAGTGTTTAGGATTTGCCTCTGCTGTGCTCTCTTCCTTATAGACAAGTTTCCTTCTTGAACAGGCTTGTGCTGCATTGTTTGCTACAGTGGAGTTCTTTCTCTTTTTTTCTTTTAGTTTCCCTTAGCTTTCTGTTCCACACTTGTGTTTTTCTAACATATTCCTGCAGATATTTTTCCTGCAGTGTCTCTCATAGTGAGAGATATAAAGTCAATAAGTTCCAACTTTGTCAATAGCATCCTTTGTCCAAACCAGTCTTATCCATTTTCACCTCCCTGAGTTAAATAATCGTACCCGGGATGTATTTTCCCACCATTGACATCGGACTTAGATCTGGACTCTTTGATCTGTTATTGTTCTGCTTGGATCCCTGTAATATAATTCATCTTGCCATTGCCTTTTTTAAAATCCGAGGCCCATACATTTTTGGAGTTCACCAAAGACTTTTCATTTAGTATTTTATGCTAATCTTCCTAGTAGCCCTTCTCCAATATGTTCAGAATCTATGTGTACTCTATATAATTGTCTCATCCTCAAGAGAGATTTTTCAATTCCCCTTACTTAATTCATCTGTAACATAACCATCTCTTTAGTGTTTGGGATTCTGGCTTCTCTGGGGGTTTGTTCGGAATTTGTTCTCTGAGATCTTATTTTGATTCCTGTGAGTTTTCACTGGGCCTCAGTTACTGTTTTCTGATTTTGTGAGAATTAAAATATTTTCTCTTTTTGTTTTAAACTTGTTCAGAGTAGTCATATTTGGATGTATCTCTTGCACCCTCAACCCTGGTCTTCAGGATCTCAGTTTATATTTCTCATATTCAAAAGTGTGCATGCTAAGATCAGATGTGGTCTTTATTCTAAGACAATCTTTTCCCTCGCCAGCTAAATAAGCCTTTCTTTTATTTGTTTCCCTGCATACATCACTGTATTTTCATCATAAGATTGAAGCATATTTTATTTTATTTTAAATATTTTAAAAATTATAGTCGACATACAATGTTATGTGAGTTTTAGGTGTACAACAGTTATTCAACATTTATGTACCCAACGCAGTGATCATTGCAATAACTCTGGTATTCACCATCACCATAGCAAGGTCTCACAATACTCTTGAGCATTTTCCCTATGCTGTGCATTATCCCCGCGGATTATGAATTGTAACTGGAACTTCGTACCTCCTATTTCCCTTCACCATTTTCACCCATGTCTCCTCTGACAACCATTAGTTTGTTCTCTATATCTGTGTGTCTGTAAAATTGAAGTTATTTTAAAGACGCTTTGCTTTCTTTTCAATTCTTTTAGCAAATCTTATTCCTAGATTTGTAATACTTTCATCAGGTTGTTTTTCTACCTTAACTGAAGAAAGTAGAGTGTTCGTATAGTAAATCCACCACCTTTTTTTGGGTGAAGCTGAAGTTTGGGTTTCTGACATTTAGAACCATGGCAGCATTTACATGACAAATAAATTCAGAGCCAACATGGGTTGGTTGGTTGAGATTACTTTAAAAGTTTGTGGACATGCTATGGGAATCTAAGGTTAGCTCAGCCACAAGTCCTTTCTGGCCTAGAATGCAGTTTCAAATAACATAATGAAAACTAGAATTTGAGGCAGGGGATTCAGTGCTGCCTATCTGGCCTGGTATTGACAATTTAAAGATAGAACCTCACTGCAGTACACACAGAACTCAGCTGCCATTTATGAGATCTGTCCAGAAAAAGTCCAACCATTTTAATATAATGAGAACAGTTTGCATGACATCAGTGTAATCTGCAGTCAAGGAGAGTGGACTGGACTGCTCATGCACAAACAATGACAACTTCACCGTATTAGTCAGTGGGGGCGGTAGACACCACTGAGTGAGCATGTGTACTGTGTGGCCATTGCATTCAAAATGACTGAGCAAGTAGAGTGATGACAAGTCTGCATCAAATTTTGCATTAAGGTTGAACATTTCTCCCTAGAAACTATTTGGATAATTCAGAAGGCTTTCAGGGATGATGCAGTGAGTGTAGCACCAAAAAAAAAAAGTGACACAAATGCTTCAAAGATGGTTGAGAATCTGTTGAAAGTGATCCACATTCTGGGAAGCCTGAAACAAGCAGAACACCTGAGAATGTTGAATGTGTATGGGCTGTAGCCAACAAAGATGGGCGACTGACAGTGTGAGAGCTAGAAGCTGATCTGGGGGTTCCCCAAACCGCTGTGTCTGAGATTTGACACAGGATCTTGGCATGAAATGTGTCTTGGCAAAATTTGTTCCATGGCTTCTGCTACCAGATCAGAAGGAACATTGTGCTGCAGTTGTAATGATTTGATTCAAACCGCTACCAATGAACAAGATTTCCTTAAGGTCATAACTTTGAAGGAGACTGAGGCATCATTGTCCTATGTACAGTGTTTTTATATCTTCTTCAATAAATGTCTCCATTTTTCATATTACACATCTGGATACTTTCTGGACAGACCTTGTACTTTCAGGTCTTGGCCTGCAGACTTGGCTGTAAAACTCAAAAAAGCAGCAGACATTGTTCCACCTTCCAAAATGATCTAATCTTAATCTCATACTTACCTTCAGTCATGGGCGAAGTTCACTGAATGGTTTAAGAGAGAGCTGTAGCCGGCTTCCCAGAAAGGCAAGCACAACCAGCTAGGGGTGTAGGGCTTTTGCAGTCCTCCTCGGTATGCTAAAACCATCATCCACTCCCCCCTGGCTGGCACTTTCTGAAGGCCAAGGCTGTTGAAAAACAAATCCCAGCTGCATTTAGTTGCTGTGACCCATCAACATTTACAGTTTTATATAGCCCTTGCCTATTATAAAATTTCTGGTTAACCTCCCTATTTTCCATGTAAAAATACAACTAGAAAGCTTTAAATTTATCTACTTGGTCCAATATAAGCTACTCGATACCACGAAGGTTAAAAAGCAAACAAAACTCACAAAGTCCTTGCATATTAAAGCACCATCAAAGCCTGAAGCCACCTAGTCAAGGCCCCTCCATAATTCTGTCTTCTTGTATTACTTGCTCTCCAAAATTGCTTGTATATTGCTTGTGGAAATGTAAAATAGTTCAGCCTCTTCGGAAAACAATTTGGTGGTTCTTCCGAAAGATAAACACAGATAAACATAGATAAAGATAAACACATGGCCCTATAATTCCACTCCTAGGTATATATACCCCAAAAGAATTGAAAACAGATAAGCAAGCAAGCACATGTACATACATATTTATAGCAGCATTATAGATAATAGCAACAGCTAGAAACCAAATGTCTATGCAAGGATGACTGTAGAACACATGTGGTATATACATGCAATGGGATATTATTCAGCCACGAAAAGGAATGAAGTACTGATAATGCTTTAATGAACCTTGAAAATGAACCCTGAAAACATTATGCCAAGTAGAGGAAGTCAGAAATAAGGGGTGATGTATGATTTCATTTTTGTGAGATACCTGAAATAGATTCATACAGACACAATATAGATTGGTGTTTGCCTGGACCTGGGGGGAAAGGGGAGTGGGGAGAAATTGCTTAATGTGTGAGGGATTTTACTTTGGAATGTTGGTATTCTTTTTGGAACTGGATAGAGGTAGTGGTTGTTCATTTCGAATGCCATTGGATTGTTCACTTTAAAATGGTTGGTTCATGCTATATGAACTTTACCTCAATAATATTTTTTTAAACGGAAGTGGAATGGAATCAGTTTAGCCCAGTTATTCCAGCCAAGGTAATTCTCTAGATCAGTCGATAGCCAGCTGATTGATTCAAAACATGGGAGCAAACTCCGCCAAGTCCAGCAGAACCACCCGGCTGATTTACAGACTCGTGAGCTAAATAAATGCTTATTGTTTTGTGCCACTGAGTTTTGAGATTGTTTGCTATGCAATGTTATTGTGGCAATAGATATCAAATACATTTAGCTGTTTGTAGTAATGAATATTATTTATTATATCTATTCACTAGTCAGTCAGCCAAATTCTGCTCCTATATCTTAATCCTTTATGTTGCTAAAGGGTAATCTTCCTGATATATGCTATATTATTATTATTATTATTATTATTATTGCTTAAAAGTTTACACATCAAGATAATCCTACACACTCTGTGTCCTGACGTTCGGCACCTTCATTGCGTGGCCTTGCTGCACCCATTCAGCTGAACCACCAGCGTCTCGGAGCTCGCACTGTGCGCCTTCTGTGTTAGCTAGATCAGCCCCGTCTGTGTCTCAGACAGTGCCTGACTTGTGCGGTGTCCGGCTGCCTTACCTTTGCAAATGCTGTTTTATGCCCGCTCCGTGATTATTCTTCTCTGTCTAGTCAAGTTCAGCAACCTGCATCGGTTAGGACATATATTATGTTATGGTAACAAATGGCGCTAGAACTTTCAGTGGTTCATACAAGAGGTCTCTTTTCACTCATTTTACACGTCACCGTGGATTGACGGTACCTGCTGTAGTTTAGGTTAAAGTGAGTCACATATCATCTTATTATAAGGGATGAATAATCCTACCACAGGGACAGCCATTGCAAGTCACATACATGCTAAGCCTGACGTGAATAAGGGGGGAAGTATTGTATAATTTTCCTCCAGGGAAAGGCAGCAAATATTTTGAATAATGACATAATATACTACACTACCTGCTATCTAGAATCTGTATTTGTTATCCATTGCTGTGCAACAAGTTACCCCAAAACTTAGCAACTTAAGGCAACAAATGTATTATTTCACAATAATGAACAAGTGTTCCTCTAGTCATTGCTCATTTTGTTTCTGACGGCTCTAATTTCTTTTTATTTTAAAATATCTTAGAGCTATGTGAAATCTGTTCTTTTAAATATTTAGCATTGGTCTCCACTTTGCCTTCAGGAATTACAGAATACAAATTAATTCCGAGTCTATGACTGTCTTTCAACTATTTGAACATGTATGATTTAAGTCTTTTAGGTTAAATATGTCTAGTCTCTATAGCTACTTCCCTGGACCCTGGTCAAGCTGTTCCCTGTTTTCTGTTCCCTCCTTTCAGTTTTTTTGGTATTCCTCTTTGTGGGGCCTTTCACTGTCCACAGTTTTCGAAGTCAGTCAGTGACCAGTACAGCAGTCCACCTCCTCTTTCTTTTTTTGGGTCATCATATAGTCTACAATTGCATTATTATTTCTGTTACACACTTGATATCATTGACCTATGTTGATTTTAAAGTCAACCAAAGTTTCCCAGTTTTTGCTCATAATTTGCTTTTAAGCTGCTATGTCTTCCTTATCCTGTACTTACACTGCTGATTTTTTAGATATCATCATAGAACTTTATACTTCAGTTACTACTGAATTTCTAATTATAAGGTTTTTACGTAGTAGTTTAGCCTGCCAAGATCTTTCAGATACTAATCTGTCATCCAGAGATTAACAGCATCTAAATAAATACAGTAGATATTATAGAATGGCATAAAAGTTAGGGATGCTGCCTTTCTCTGGGAAACATTGTACTAAGATTCCTTTTGATGTTAAAATCCAGAGCACTGAGAAGGAGCTTAATCAAAATGCTTCCCTCTCCTTTTATGCCCTAAAAACTCCTGGTACTATTCCTGTATTTCTAGTAGTGCTCCTGCTCTGCTAAATGTGGGATTCTGTGATGGTCCCGATAGGTTGGGCCCTGGAAATGGCATTACTTTCTTAGCTAAGGGTGGGCAACTCAGAAGTGTGTATAGCCTAGGATCCACAGTTTAGCCCCATCAGGGACAACTCTGTGTGTGTGTGTGTGTGTGTGTGTGTGTGTGTCCAGATTCCTTTTATTGCTTTCTTCAGGGCAGCACCCAGTCATAACTTTCTTTTCCCTTATTTTGGTTATTAAGTGACATGTTTCTCTGTCATTTCAAAATTGGAATATTTAAAAGCAAACAATCATAGATTATATGGGACTTAACTAGGAGGTTTGCAGACCCTCGATGTTCTCCTGCCTTGCTGCAGAGGCGTACAGATTTAGTAGTACCTTGCTTGAGGACAATAGGTGTTAGCCACATTCTATGGGGACCTGCTTCCCACTGGAAGAAATAATAGTTATATGCTGGTATTGGCAATCTCAAGACCCATGTAGGGAATTTTCCCAAGAGTCTCCCTCCATGCTCATTAAATATTCCTTTAATATGTAAATTACCCCATGTTGGGTCCCAGTGATTACTGTTTATTTTTCTAAGACTTCACAAACCATTCATTTTATAATCTGTTCCAGAACTTTTCAGGGAAGAATACCAAACTTATGGATAAATATCTTCTTTAAGTTTATCTGCCTTCCTTCAGCTCTTGGGTCCCTTTCCCAGATACCTTTATTCCTCAGATTTTATGAAATATAACAACTTATGTGTCTTGCTGAAGGATGCCAGTGTTCGTGGTTATTAATCAGCCCTTAAATCTCTCCAGGGAGAATTGGTATATACAAAAGCAGCCAGTTAAGAGCACTTTTGTGTAGGAAAGATGCTGTTCAGAAGTCTTCAGACCCTCCCTGGGAGGGAGCTGCCTGTGCCCTTGCCTTGGTTTCAGGCTTCCTTGGACATGAACGTCAACTTCTCTCAGGGCTTCCCAGGCGTCAGAGTTGAGGCACCCTTGTTGCTTGGACAGAAACAGAAAATGCTAAGTAATCAGTGATTTGTATTTCTCCTCTTTGGTCTATAGAGAATATTAAGATGTTTGTTGAAGCTTGATTTTTAAAAGTTTTTTTTTCTTCTTAGTGGCAGTTAGAGACTCCATTATAATTGGATAACTGTCATCTTTTATTAAATATGTGAATGCAGATTTGTGTGATACGAACGTTCACAAAACAATCTAATCTGCTCATAGAATCTTTAATGTGTTGCAGAGTCCCTTTTGAAGTCTTTAAAACATACACTTCCTTTTATATTCATGAAGTTATGACCATCTCTTCTAGGTTTTGTTGAGCTGAACTTCTTTCAGGATTTATGTTTGTTTGCTTTAAGCAAAGTCCCTGCTCTTTTCCTCTTCTCCTTGAGTTTGTCTTTCTCGCTTCCAGTGTCTATACCTCTTGTTTCCCAGTCTTTGAACTCTAATACCAAACATCTCACTCCGATTTTAATGACTTCTCCATGGTCCTAGAAGTTCATTATAAAAAACATTAAAATAAGTATAGTTGCCAATGAAAACAAATAACTGAATTGTTACTACCTGTTAAAAAACCATTTTTTTTACAAAGCTCTCCTTGTAAAATAACATGATTTAGCAGAGATCAGTTTTCTTCCTCCTACGAGTTGCTAGAAGAAAGATGTGATCATTGACAAAAAGGTATGAAATGCTAATTCAGGATTCTACTTTTGTGAAACAAACGTGGAGAAATAAATGTCAAGGAGGAACCCTGTATTGGAATTGCTGAAATTATTAAGACTTTTTAGTTTATTACATTGAATATATAAATTTTTATGACATACATATTTTATATACTAAATTAAGTTTTTAAATATAAGTAATCTGTTTACTTAATATTTGCATCCAAGGAGGCCAAAACAGCTTCACCCACATTATCTGACTCCTGGGTCTGTCTGAATTAGGTGTGTGTATGTCAAGTATTATCATGATTCCTGCTTTTGAGACAAAAGAAAAAAAAAAGAAGGAAGGAAGAAAGAAAGAAAGGGATCTAGACATACTCTTCAGATTTCTATTAATTGTGACTTTATAAGATAACAGTAGAATTTTGAGACATTTTACAACTAGCTTGCTTTTGACTGTAAGTTACATATGTAAGTGTATTATATAGTATTATATATGTAATATGTAGTGTATTTGCTTTTGTTTTGTTTTACAAAGTTTTTTAGCTACATCATTTCTTACTAGGTCAAAAGTTAATTCACTCCTCAATTAATACAATTTGGTTTAAGGTTTTCCGAATAGTAATAAAAATTAAAAATAATAATGTAAAAATGTGTCATTTATTATACCAAGCAATTATATAGTGACATTTCTAAAGGCCTTCTAATTTTTGTTAGTTATATTTGTTAAGGTTCATACATTCTACTTTCCAAAACTAACTCTAAGATAATACTCTAAATTTTAAAGAGCTTTAAAGTCCAAAATCAAGTTATATATATTCAGTTATTATGTATTGGTGTAGACCATAGATACAAAAATAGATTAGATATAGCTAATTCTCAACATTCCTTTAAGCAACCTGAAGTATGTACATATATCAATTGAGTTAAGTTATTTTATGTTATTACTACATATCAAATGTTTTAAATGCCTCAAAAATTGAGTTCACAGAATACTTGTATTTTCAAAGACATACACACACACTATTATTTTTGTGGAAGGGAAAGGCAAGACTTAGACAATAGAATCCTAGCTCATTTCTACTTGTATAAATCAAATTATTTAAATCAATGAATTGTGTATGCTGACCTGTTCCACCAGCGTGCTACTGGGGGGGTGGAAAAAGATGTGCATGGTGGTGGAAGTAGAAAGAGGCATAAAGCGTATTGGAAAACCACCAAATGTCCCCTGCAAATGGGCCCTATTCAGAATCAGTAAGCGTATGATGAGTGAAGTGGTTTTGAATATCGCCTTTAGATTCCATGCTGTTACAAGGCCAGCCCTGAACATGGCAACTCTTATTTCCACACACAGTACCTCTTCACTCTCAATTTAACCCCAAAATCTGATGAACCCATTACTCCATACTTGATTTCATGGAACAAGGAGTAGATATAGTTACAAATGATCAATCACAAGCCGTGAACCAAAGCAGCAAGGCATTAACAATTCACACCATTTCGGTCCACTTGCTCAAGCAGAAGATGTGCCAGCATATTTAATGCACAGCTACTTCGTTCAGTTTAAGAAAAGACATGACTCAGGCTGCATTTTCAAAGCAGAGAATTCCTAATGTTTCGTACTTCCTAAACCCCAGTGTCAACGTTCACCCACACATCGGCAATTAAAATAACCAGGTGTCCTGTAAAGGTCACACTGTATAAATTATATTTTACTCAGGTGAAAACAATGTGACCTATGAAATTCTTTTCCCCAATGCATCCCTGTTCTGTTTGATCCTGTGATACAAATCAACATCTCTTACAGGAGTATTATAGTGCCGTAGACCCCGCAGGCAATATCCCGTCAGTTTAATAGGATCACTGCAAAACTAAAGCAGCTGTGAAAGATCGCTCCAAGTATAGCAGTCGTGTGCTTGTCATTTTGTTCAGTGGAGGAAAAATCCAAATTTGGGTAGGCACTGGTATTTAAGACAACGACTGCTAAATCTTTTCTCATAAGTACCTTAGAGACAATAAGATTTGACATATAGCATGTAAACAAAAGTACACAGCAGCTGTTAGTTTAGTTTTGTTTGAATGAAAATATACTGATCTAAATCAAGCAACATATGAGACAGTATGCTCTCCATCTTTCCATCTTCCCAGCAGACCATGTGGTTGAGTGGTGCCTGTTGGCTGCTCTGGGACCTGGAGTTTTCCAGCTATTACCCAGAGCTGGGTAAGGAGCATTAACATGTACACACACCTTGACACTAGCTAGGTCAAGGTCCCTCTAAACACACTTTCCGGATAGGAAGCACTAAAATCTGAGCATCTTTGAAAAACTCACTGTGTTTTAATAAAAAACAAGACTTTTTGGATAAACTTCATTTAAAAAATAAATTCTAGTCCAGTTGGTGGGAAATTTCCCAAAGACATCCTGCTGCTAACAGTAGCAGTGTGTTTTTGAGATTGAGACCTAAAACTTCCTGTCGCAGAGCGTATAGAAGTTTCTTTATAGGTAACTGTGCTCTGGGCAGGGCTGTTTCATTTTCCCCACAGTCTCACCTATCTGCCTGAAATGTGAAAAATGACAGTATCACATAAATTATGATCTGGGTACTTAACTGACATAAATTTTAATTTACAATTGGAACCAGGTTACTAAAGCCATTAATGATATCCACTGCTTTTTGAAACTATAATAAAAGATCATCTTTTTAGCTTTCCGTAATGGATTCAAATGTAGTATATGAAGTGCCTCTTCTAGAGTAAGATGTTGGAGAGAGGGGTATATTCCCTAGGCATAGAACTTGACAGGTCATTCCAGTCTACGTCTGTTTGGTCAGTTCCATTAGCTTTGTGATTTCCCTTTAGAGGGAGTTGTGGTTCGTTGTCAAAAATCTTTGTTCTGTTCCATTATAAATCCAAATAAATTCAAGCTTCTTATCAATGATAAAATGGTTTTAATATAAGGTCTGCTTGGAGGCTGAAGAGTTTATTTTCTTATGAATAGCATTTGAACTCATTGTGTTTGGAGTTCTTAGAGGGAATTACCTTTATTATTTAAAGTAGGTATTTCGACCTTTATCTAACAGTAATTCTATGTTATTTGAGTTTCACTGTATGTCTTTTCCTGTCGTAGCATGATTTATGACAGGGTAGGACAAAGCACATGAGGATTTCCCAAGGCCTTTTTAAATACCCACCGCCAGCCTTCTGTGTAGTTAATGCTTCGTTACCAAATCATTTTGTTTACCTCTATGTCTTCCCTCCTACTCTTCAAAATAATTTTATATGGAAAATTAAAATAAAACAATCGTACATACCATAAATGCACTTCAAAATCCTGGTATATTTACATTTACTTGTCAAATTTTGGTCAAATTTTCATCAGGTCCTACAAAATTACAAATATGAAGTGATGGTGTATAGCTGGATTCACGGTCCTGATACTTACCTAAAAGATTATCCGTGTATGTCTAGACTATATTTGTTCATCCAATAATCATTCACTGGGCATTGCTTTTCCCAAACTGAAAAATGTCATCATCTACCTAGTGAAGTTACCCGTTTTGGTCATATGATTTATTTACCCAGCATCCTTAGTCTTAACTCCAAATCCATTAGAACTATTGGGTTAACTTCAGGTTTCCCCACGGTCATGACAAGCATGAACAAAATGGATAAAAAGTGGTCATCCATGTAACTTCAAACCTTTCCAGTGGTGGGAATGAACTTAATGGCATGATTCCTTTTGATCTATGCATGTTGATACATTTAAGGAATGATTAATTTTTAAACCATTTATCTAACAGAAATGTTGAGGATTTACTTAAAGAAAATATTGAAATTAGAGAAAAGCAAAGTTTATGTAAATAGGAGAAAATAGGTAGGACACCTCTAAGAAAGGCCTCAGACATAAGGGGTCGTGTTCGGTGTAGCCAGGCACACAGCTATGAAAGGAGCACAGGGTAACGGGGGCCAACAACCTTCCTGAGTGAAGCATTCGTTGGACGGAGACACTCATGGTTTGGAAGGACACACAAATAACGCCCTGGAGTTCCTTCTCTGGGAAAGACATGTAGATAGGTGATAGATCGATTGATTGATCTGTGTAGATGTAGTCTTATATCTGTCTGTGGATAAAGATATAAAGTGGGTTTTGCTAGCTCATGAAAACATCTTGGTTTACACTTTTTCCAAGGTTGAAAAGTATCTATTATTCTTTCTAAATCATTGTCCTTTTTTCTTGTGAATCTTTATACGATAGTTTTCTTTAACAGAATGAAATTTTGCTTTAGAAACAGAGAAAAGGAGAACTATACATGAAAAAGAGAAAACCGTTGGTTAAGAACACTTATGACTCTTCTTTGTTATAGAATACTATAAATATCCACTAAAGCGCTTAAAAAATAATTCATACCTTAAAATCTGTAGTTGGGATTGAAAAGTCAAATGAATTTTTCAAATCAATTTTTCTATTATACTTTATAACTATCATGTTAGGCCAGTGCTTCTTTTTTTTTTTTTTATGGAGAGTTCTTTAACTGGTTAATAAATTTTATTTTTTCAGTTTTTTCAGTATATTAAGATAATTTATACTTCCTTTCTAAGTACTTAGGCGTATCATTTTCTTATGTTTTCTGTACCTTCCTAGTTAGTGGAAACATTGTTCTTGGAGTGTGCTTTGTCTTTCTTTTCAAGAAGATCATCAAAGTTACTAGTTTGCAGCTTCCAAAAAGAAAGGGCCTTCTAATCCCTAGTTCAGAGGCTAACCTTTATTAGCACTCTTGTGGTTATAATGAGGACCCTGCTTCCAGCAGGGAGATTCTGGAATACTGAACAGATTATTCAAGAAGTTCAGAGCAGATTCTGAAGTCCCTTATAAAACCTGCTTGTGAATACTGCTTTCTTCGCTTTGCTGTTTCTGGTTTCCATAGTATTCCTAATTACATAAATCATGTGGAGCATGGGAGCCGTCCGCCATCCAATATCAATTCTGACACACAGCTTGCATTTTGATATAATTTGTGGGGCTTTTTTCCCTAAAGCTGTATTTTTTTCTTAAATCTTAATGAAGGCACGAACTCTGAAAAAAGTAGTTTTGTATTAGAAGATCTATGAAATTTTCCTTTGGAATCTCTTGAACTGACAAAGAATTTGAAAGTTATTTTATGACAAGCATAGATGGATAAGGCTGTAAGTCTAGAGAATATGATAAACTTTTCTCAGGTTTAAATTTAAGGTTAAATCTAGGATGTAAATTATTCAAGTTTATTATCTATTTCTTAACTTTTAAACTCAATTTCAATTTAACAACTATTTATATATGCCTTTCCATGTTCAAAACTTTGCTAGATTCAATGAGTGTGCCAATTAAAAGTGTACAAATTAAAATCTAATATTGTATGAATATTGTAGCAGTTGACTAAAAGCACTGATAATTCTGCAGCTAGGTTTCCTTAGAAAAATATAATCAAAATTGATTTATATTATATATTTTTGAAAGATTAAAGTTATCATTCTGAAAATAAGTTTCTCTTTTGCTTTTTTATCTCTTTTATAATATATGTGATCTTATATTTAAAAAAATTTGAGGCATTTGTTATAAGATTTATAGGGAAAAGCAGTTACTCTAAGAGTATAAGAGTGGTTTTAATATATGAATTTTAGGAATTCAGATTTAGACTGGGTGAGTGGATTTCATGCTCATATCTGAAGACGTCTGAATAGTCACTGGGCCATAACTTCCTTTCGACTTTATTTATAGTAGTTTTAGAAAATCTTAAACTGTTTCCAATATTCTCCTTAGTGTTGAATATATTAGAAAGAATTTAAACTGTGCATTGGTAGAGAGGTGCAGAACTTAGTGCCATAAAATGCAGAACTTTTTTTACTAAGAACAAAAATCAGCAGAATACCAGTAGCGAAGGCCATTTGCATAACTCAGTTGCTCAGCAGCTCTGCCGAACCTAATTGTAATTCAATTTCCAGATTGCTACGCTAGGCCTCTCTGCATAAAATATGCAACATATAACATAACCAATGACATGGACCTGTCTTCTTTGCTGATGATCTACTTAATTTCTCTTTTAGTGAAAACATGGATTGGAATAATGTAGTCAGGCCATATAGTTAGTTGTATTATATGTTTACATTGTGTCACATGTATACACTTCAGTAAAGACCAAGTTAAAAAATAATATCCTTTCATTTTTCTGGGTTCCCAAGTGTGCCTAATTTTTTTTATTTCTTTATTTCTGGTTTTTCGAGGGAAATCAAATCTTGAAAAAAGTTAGCTAGCTGCCATGTTATTTGACTATTTTACACTAGAGAGACTTCATAAGCTAATCGTGTGAAAAAGTGTATAAACACGTCTGTCAAGTACATATATGGATGTTGCAATACAGGCCCGCAAGTAAATATCTTCTGTTTACAAAGCGCGTGCTGGAATAGCATTCCTAAATCACCGACTAGCTCACACCCTACAAACTTAAAAACAAAAAGCTATGATAAAACGCTTGCTTAAGATTCTTCCCTTTACTTTTAAACAGCCTCACCACCCTGTTTTGTGGGTTATTTAAGCAATAGCAATGAAGAGTTAAGTAAGGGTGGCTTATAAAGGTTTGTATTGTATTTTATGAATAATTTCCAGATGTGATGTGTTAGGTATAAAGACTCCTCTACAGGAAGCTGTACACAGAGACAACAAGGATCTTACAATTTTATCAGGACAATGCAAGTAGATTTCAGCAAGGTTGGTTCCAACTCATCTGTGATAAATGAGAAGATAAGGCAATCAGTGCACACCATGACACTCCGTGCAGCTAGTTAGGCACACTTCAGAACTATTCAGGTGTGCTCACAAAGCTCATGAGTCTTGCATGGGGGTGTCTCAATATAAATACACCCTTCATGGTGGCCACTAGTAATGCAGGAATTGCCTCTCTAAGACGTAACCAAGGTCAGGTATAAATAATAGATGTTAAGAGTTATCTCTGATACTGGGGCTGTGCTCCAGGCAGTGTATTTCCGCTGGGTCAAAAGAATTTATTTTCCCTTTTTTCTTGCATAGTTCCTCTGCTTGAAAAATACCTGCAAAATTCCATCACACCTTTGCGGGGACCAGTTTGGGTCTCTAAGGGAGAAGGTTTCAGCCCTTCAGGAGCTAAGATGTACATCCAAGGAGTTCTTTTGGCCTTGTACCAACGTTTAAAGTCTGCAAAAAAATATTATAAACAGGTGAGTCATCCCTCTTTGAAAGCTGTTTTATTATGTGTTTTTAAATGTACTTGATTGTATAGAAGCAGTGATTGGCGTCGTGTCATAAAAGAACTGTGACATGTATTTTGTGAGCTCAGTGCTCGTTAGGGAGCCAAAATGCTTCTTCTGTAATCTCAAAGCCAACAATAATGGGGCTAATTGTATCTGTCTTTTGGTATGGGATGTCATATGTCTCATCTGTTCTTGTTACATACTGTGCAAAGCAAAGGCAACTTCTTATGTGGAAATTCTGTAGACAGTTACTTTAAATGAGAGAGTGAATAGCTCCTAAGTCATTGGAAGGTTTAAATGTTCAGCGTTTTCTGCCCCCACTATGAAATCAGAATTGCTGTTGTAGAAGTTGGGCTAAAATATAACTAATAGTATTCTGGGAAATGAAATTACAAATTAACTTATGTCAGTAGTAACTTAGCTCATTTGTGCTTATTTCATTTGTATGTTTCCAAATCTGAAAGTTTAGAAGTAGAATTCATGTATTTGAATTAGGTTAAAGTAAATTTTGTCCTTTCTAAGTATTTATTCGATATTTGTGTGTATGTAAAGACTCTGATATTTTTATAACTACTTACAGGGACTCTGACTTATTTTAAAGTAGAATTCATGTGGCAAAGCAGAATGGTTGATACCATTTAAAAAATAAAAGTGGAGTTTCCTTCCATATTTTTAGAATCCTCTTTGAATGTAGTCTTGAGAATCCCTTTTACTATGTTAAATAAGAGCTAGGCTTTACGTTACTAACTGGGAGGTTTCAGTTTAGAACTGGACTCATTATCTCAGGTCACAGGCTGCTGAAAAATGAATATTTTGAAAGCATCCTGTTATTATTCTTTGTGTGCAGGGGGAGGGGCGGCGGGGATGGGATTCAGTCTCAGTGTTCACACAGCACCTCCTGCTGTCTGGTTTGGAAAAGAACAACTTGTGTGGTTGAGGAAATTGTTGAAGTAAGGTGTCCAGAGCTAGTAAGAAACAGCTTCCCGTGAGAAACTTTGATTCTCAAAATGCAATTAGTTTGCCCAGTTAATAAATTTCAGATCTATAAATGAGATGAATAATTATCATAAAGAAGACGATTTAAAATAATAAATATAAAAAGAATCCATATTTATTTTATTTTATTTAATTAATTATTTAAAAAAATATTTTGAGCCCATGTCAAAGTTTTGTTTCAGACCTTGTCTAGGAAGTGCTTTATTTTATTTTATATACTTTGTTAAGCTGATATATTTAAAAACTAGTGTGAAATATATTTTGTTGTATTGCATTTAATATTGTATAATATTAAAATATTATTTAACCTTCATGATTAAATTATATTATAAAATGAATTGTGACCAATGTAATGACAATCACTTATTTGATATTAAATCTCTTGATTCCACTAATTACTCAGTTTAAAATTATTTAATGTTAAAGAAAACATGAGGTCATTCTCCAATGCAAGAAAAGCACTGTTTACATCAAATTAAAAAAAAAACTTTAACATTTTCTAAATTTCATTAAAAGTGAGAATGTTAGAGATAAAAACAGCTCAGAAAGTAGTTATGACGTGTTTTTCTTCCATTGTCCTAAACATTTTAAATTTAAATAGAGATAAACAGTTATATGAGATTGAAAAGTGTTCTGTGTGTTGTGAGAAAGGAAAATGCTTTAAGAATTACTGTTTTGAATATAAAGGTCTCTTTATGACTCAAAATTGATGAAAACTATATTTTATTAGAATAAACATTACGTGTAAATATGAACAAAATTAACATTTTTAACATCTCTGAAATTGTCTATATCATGAACATTATGCTAAATTTAGGAACATATAAGAACGTACATTCTTTGCAATTCCTAAAGAAATTTTTTTCCTTTTGCTAAATTGTTACATTTAAAGCTTTGTACCCAGTAGTTTTAATATGTTACTTAAGTCATATTTTAAAATACAAAAGTGGAGAAAAAGAAATAGATATTTGCACAGTATGCATTTTATTCAAATTTCTATTTCTTTTAGATATTCTCAGTTATGTGTATTCTCGAGTCTCTTTTCTTTTGTATTGTTATATTATGACTGACTCAAAAATGTTTGCGATGTTGAGAAAAGTCACTGTAGTGGTACGGCTCTCAGGTCATCGGTGGCTGAGTCTTAAGCCAGGCAGTAGCTTTATTTGTCAGTAGGACGTCTTAGCAAATATGTCTCAGCATTAATGAACTTTATTTGAACTGCATTTACTTCATTTGACCTTAGGGACAGCCTTTCCTATTTAGCTTTCTAAAAGATTGTGTTAAGGAATCATTAGATAGGCAAAATGGAGATGGATGATGGCTACTATTTCCTCCATGAATCTAAGCTTATAAACTCTAGGATTGTACGAACTCTTAATGTCATTTCCATTCATTCCATTTCTCAGGTCATATATAAAAACAGCAATATTGTTTCGCTGGGGTTCCATCAAAAGATTGCAGACTTTGAATTGCTGCTTTGGAATGTCCACAGGCAATTCGTTGAGTAAACTGTGATGATACAGCTTCAAAAGAGAAGTCAGAGCCACTGGTTTTATATTTATGAACTTATTCATTTTTAAATTTTAACTTTAACTTGGCTATTATAGCATGCAACTGAATTACGTTAAGCCCACTACATTAGTGTGGTCTTAAATAATACTGATTCGTGTATATAAAATGCGATATTTTTAGTACAGCATAAAGTCACTTACTCTTACATTTTCACATTTATTTTCTTAAAAGTGGAAACATCTTAGAAATTGCTCAGAGCTAAGCAGAATCTATTTAATTGGTAATTTTTGAAGTAGCATAAACGAGTTCCTATAAAATGCAGTTAACACTTTCAGAGACAGGCCCGTTCCATCTCATTAGCATTCTGGTTCCGTAGTGGTGCTGTTGGTGGGGGTGTTGAAGTAGGAATGCCATTGTGTCGAGTTCCAGTGTTTGGGGACAAACACTGCTGTGGAAGGAACGTGTGAAAAGGCCACAGTCCTGTCAGTGAATGAGGAAGGCTGTGCTTTCTGTGTGCTTCAAGCAGGGAAGCTGTCATTCATAGGCCTAACACAGCTAAACAGAGGCCAAAACACAAGCCTGCACTACCTTTTAAAATGATATTAGTGATTTTTAAACATGATCTTCTTTATTTATGATCCTACATAGAGCTTTTAGTTGCTGTCAGTAAACAAAATATATGTCAGTCTGTTCAGAAACACTGTAGAGATGCATGCAAGTCCATGGAACCGTGCCAGGAAGCGATATAAATAATGATTCGGGATGGCTGATCTTTAGAACAAACGAGATTTTAGGGAAGCATTCATTTCTGGAAATGTCTTCCCAATTCTGATACGGCTTTGATTTTTTCCCCCCAACCAACAGAATTCTTGGAGACTTTTTATGTATTGAATGTATAGCACTCTTCTTTTAAAATACCCGTTTTTAGAAGAGCTCATAAACATATAGTTTTAATCATTTAAAGTGTTTACAGGATAGCCTAACAGCTGTTAGAGATTGCATAGTGATTTCTGAAATTCAGAGAGAAACAAAGGATATCTAACTATAGAATCCTAACAACCACCATCTTAATTATGAAAAGAATCATCATCCCTTTGGTAGTTAAGACATAAGCAAACTTGAGGAAGTTTTAATCCTACTTGTAATGTTCAGCTCCTTGGAAAGAAATGATCAATTTTGAAATTAAATTTTATCGTGTTTGATTACTTAAAAAATCTCAAATGTTTTGTACAATCTTGGGGCATTTTCAAAACTTTGGTATTATATAGAAAAAATGTCTATTTCCATTTATATCTGAAGCTTTGGTTTTACTTTTATAATTTTAATTTGGAAATAAATAACTGGGTTATTTCTAATAGATCATTAGCTATGAAGTTTGTTAAAAAGTATGATTTTCTGCCTAAGTGATTTAGATTATTATAGTATATGGTCCTTTGTTTATTAATTTAAGTAAGGTACTTTTGTGAATGCTATTATATGCTATATCTAAATTCTCCATATTTGGTGTTTTGAGTTTAATAACCTCAGACATTAAGTCTATTTCAAAATTAGGTTTCACTTTTTAAACTGCCACTGTACCACAACTTTATAATTAAATAGAGAACTTAGTACATATTGATTTTTCAGTTTAAAACTGATATTTACTTTATTATTACATGAAACTAACCTCTATCAAAGCCCTTAGCTTTTGTTAAAAAAAATTATAAGTTAGTGTTGGTTCACTTTGCATATACTTTCAGTAAATTTGATACTTAGATAGCAACTCAATAATAAAATATAATTCTATTGATAATAGAATTACTGTTCAGAATATACTTGAATTATATTTAGTGCAAACAGTTTGTTTATTGAAAAATGTATTTTTAAAGGAATCTTACTATTTTAATTTTCTATCAGAAAGTGTTGAAAGTTTGCCTTTTCAGATTGTCTTTTTAGTTTGTCTTGTGTCTTAGATCAATCAAAATCATTTATTGGTCTTTATTTACATTGTTGAAATAATAACTATTTCTTTTATTTTTATATATACTCTTTTTAATATGCCAGCTACTTTTTTCCCGATTTATTGAGAAATAATTGACATAGAATAGTGTGCATGCTCAAGGAGACAATGTAATGATTTGATACACATATACTGTGAAATGATTGCCACAGTAGGGTTAGTTAACACCTCCATCACCTTACAGAATTACTTTTTTTGTGGTGAGAACATTCGAGATGTGCTCTTTCAGCAACTTTCAAGTAGGTAACACAGTATTGTTAACTATAGTCACTTGCTCTGTGTTAGATTCCCATCTACATGTACATTAAAAATTGGGCTGTTTTCTTGATTTACCCTTTTTGGGGAAACACCAAAAAATATTTCTATTTTGAACTTCTTGATGTCCTCTGGTGCCTTGGAACAAAACTATAATGTATAAATGTGACTTACTATTAAAAGCACTTAAGTAGTATTCAAATGTTTCAAAGTGAAATCTACTTTTGTAGGTTCTGATAGGTAATTTTTTAGAATGTTAGGTTGTTTGTAGATTTGACTGATGGTTGCATTTTCTCCCTGAAACCAAGCTGCGTTCTAGTTACTTGAAGTATTTTAAGAACCTTAAACTTGTGTCTTTTTCTAAGTGTCATGCTTTGAGCAGCCCTAACATCAGTTAAATGAAGTGAAAATTGCATTCTTGTCTTGATAGAGATGAAAATGGATTTCTGGTCATGAAATAGATGTAGTTGTCACTTTTTAAAAAAGGTGTCAGCAGTTTGCTTCAGCGAGTAAGGTGCCAATTCAGTATGGCAGTAAACTTGTGATCTGAGCAATCAATAAAACGCTTCAATAACTTCTGCTTCATTACACTTATAATAAGAGGCTATAGATCCGTGGCACATAAAATGTTGATAAAGAGGCTGTGTGGGGACCGACTGTGACAATTTCCTTGAAAGTACAGTAAGTGCAATATTGCCATCTAGAGTTTGTGCATAGGTAATTATTACAAAGGGGAAACGCTGACAATGAGATAAAATAAGAAATAATATTGAAATACTGTTTATTTTCCATTATTAATCCTTGACACATTTATCTTCATGGGACATTTCGTTTGATTTGTTTAAAAAATGTTTAAGTCATGAGAAAAATTTTCAAAACTGTATTTTCTCTACTTCTTTTATAATTATACTACCAAATGTCAAATATATATCTTCAGCTCAAAATTGAACTTTTTACCATAAAAACTATTTACTAAGTAAGTCACTTTGTAAAAAGATTGAACTTAAAGGTTTTCCTTTTTTTTAATGTCGCAATTCGGTCATATAAAACAGGGTGCTTTATTTACATTTCAGTCTGGTAGCTTTCAATTCAGAGTATTGTATTGATTAATATTATGCACTCCTAAAAATAAGAGCCAACTTATCTTTAAAATGGTATTTTAAAATAATTATAGATGAGGATAGCCTTTCACAACATGATTATGATCATTTTAACCAGTATATCCCATTTGGGGATTATTAAGAATATGTCTTTGTCTTTAAATCAATACTTCTAATTGAAAACTTACTTAATTTTATAACATTTTGAATGAACTAGTGTGGAAAATACATTCTTAAACTAAGTATTATTGATTTCTTTCTCTAAACTTTTGGCTGAAAATGCCAATTATAAACAGAAAAAAATTTTAATCTACATTTAAGTGTTTTGTGATACTTAATATAAGGTTAATGTGGATATAGACAACAATAAGGAAAGTTAACTAATCTAGAAAGGTTATTACTTATATTCTTCCAAATATTTCAATTTGAATAGATAACTTTTATAAGTTTCTAGTCCTCAGCTTTCAGATTTCACTGAGAACAATAGTTTTGCATTAATATATTGGTAATGCATTTTCCCTAATATTATTCTTTTCAGGTATTTTCTGTTCTCATGTCTAAATGTGAATGACCTTTATAAATGTAAAAAATAGGAATGATTATAACATCTATTTTCCTTTTCTGATCAAAGTTTTGTCCTCAAACATCCTAGTTAGCATATTATCTCTACTTATGTTTAAGATAACTCTTTAATTAGATGAAGTGCTCTTATTTTGAAATCTTTAATCATACTGAGTAGAAAACGTTACATTTTAAAGCCTCCAGTAAGTATAGAATTGTTCTGGTAAAGTAAGTGAAAGTAGACCTGGCAAATTTTCTTTAAATTACTCAACCCCTTACAGGTATTATTGCCTATGACGCTTTTGAAATGAGAATAAATTTTATAGAGTTACAGCAGCAAAGTGAAAGAGTGTGTTTGATAGATTCTCTGAACAGTTTGAACACCCACAGGTATTATTTGTAAGAAAACAATCATGCCGCATCTTCAGCTGGTTAGAGAGGGCATAGCATTCTATCTTCACCTGACATCCTATCTGTTCCGTCAACATCCTGGATACCCTGCCTGCCACCCCCTCCTCCCAAAACAATAATGCTCACTCAGAGGTTTGTGTGAATGGACAAGAATACGAATTTCTCCCTTTTCCTTGAAGAACTAAAACAGTATTGAAGACATATTCTTGGGGGCAGAAGGGAAGAACCTACTGTCTTGAGGATTGACTCATATTTTCTAATTTTCTATTCAAATTAATCAATGTTGTCAGTGATTGTTAGTTAGCATCTTTTTAATCCTCACCCAAGGACATATACTCAGTGATTTGAGAGAGAGAGAGAGGAGGGAGAGAGAAAGGTAGAGAAACGTTGATGAGATGGAAACATTGGGTGACTCTCAAATGTGTCCTGATCACGGACTGAACCTGAAACCCAGGCAAATGCCCTGACCGGAAATTGAACCTGCAAACCTTTGGTCCATGGGACCATGCTCTATCCAACTGAGCCACACTGGCTAGGGCTGTTAATTAAAAATCTTTGATTATTAAAGCTGAACTACTGGTTGATGAAAGGGAGACTCTTAAGTGTACACATTTTGGAAGTTGTTGCTTTGCTTTATTTTATTAAGAGATGTATAGTGGTTTTCTTTTGCCTGTTGTTTATAACACTAGTTTGAATACATCAGTCATAACAACAAATTGCTGATTTTTAAATAATATAATTCATTATTTGCTTATATTTTATGTAACAAAATATGAAAACAACATTAACTTATTACTCTCTTCAGTCACATTTTCTCAAGTTAACTATATCAGAAAATCAATTCTATATGATTTCTTAAAAAATAATTAACATGCTGTTACACTTTAGAAGGATTTCAAGTTCCTAAACAAAGCCAATTATGCATGGAAAAAGGAGATGGTAGGAGTCTGTTTATCAATACTTAACATATGTCACTGGCAAGTAGATGCTGGAAGTTTCAGGGAAGAGAATGGTAGCAGAAATAAAACGTGCTGGAGAGATCCCGGTCTTCAGCCTTGGCAAGCCGCAGTTGAGTTATCTCTAGAGTTATACTGCCTAATACTCTATTTCCATGTAGTTGTGGGTTTAAAATTTAAGTTGATTATAATTAAATGCAATAAAAAGTTTAGTTTCTCTGGGCTATTATGCACATTTCAAATACTCCATAGCCACATCAGCACTGAAAACTCTATTGGACAGTGCTATTCTAGAAGGAACAAGAAATTCAGTCTAGATACTGTAATTATATGTCTGGCATGGGATTCCACATTTTATGGCTAACAAAAGAATAAAGGCTCGTTTCACATGGTCTGGGTTTAATTCAGTGTTGGGTTGTAGATGAGGTACTCTGGTAGATAAGGAACTCTGATCTTTGCAAAACAAACAAAAAAATAGTGGGGGAAACCCATATGTACATAGCTCACAGTCTATTTGCCATCTATACCAGGTTAACTGAATTAACCTTTTCTCGTTTGGTGAGAAAACATCCACCTCCCCCACCCCATCCCCCCCAAAAATGAGAGAACCAAAGAAACCATCTCAGATGATGAAGTGTTGATTACTCCTTATGTGCTCAGGCTGTGTGTTAACCAGGATAGCGGATATAGGAGAACCATCCAAGACCTCGACTTTAGGAAGCTTACATTCTTTTATTGTAGATAAAACAAACACATATGACACTATTTGGAAATGTACTTTGCAGTGTATAGGTAAGTTCTAAAAACATACAGTACAAAGTCTATGTTGTATGGAGTCTTAAATAAAAGAAAGATTAAACATAGAATGAAAAAGAGAATGAAATCATTTCAAAGTTGAAGTGAACTTTGGAGGCCATCTAATCCAATCCTCTCATTTTATAGATACTAAGTGGAACAACAACAATAGTAATGCTCTCCTCACTGGGCTGTTGTGGGGGTTAAAAAGTGAATGCGTCTGAAAGTATTCTCAACAGTACCTGGGACATAGTAAGTGATCAGTAGGTATTAGTTATCATCACCATCATCATTCTCATCTTTATATTTATTGTTTTAGCTTTATTGAGGGACAATTGATAAATAAAATTGTAAGGATTTATCTATCTATCTATATGTATTTGTGAGACTAGTTAAGTTCTACTCTTAGCAAATTTTAGCTGTAGTCATCAACTATAATGATCATGTTTTATATTAGAGTCTCAGACCTTATTCATCTTGTAGCTGAAAGTTTCTACCCTATTACCAACCTCTCCCTTTCCCCCCACTCTGTTTCTATGAATTTGACCTTTTTAAAGATTCTACATGTAAGTGATACCTTTTTAAATTAATATTTTAGGTAAGACAATGAAGATGCTTGTCCAGAATGAGACAGCAAGATAGAGTTCTAAAGGGACTAACGTGCTGTCTGTGCTGAGCGAATGGGCTAGGTGTGTTTCATTAGGCGAACTATGGGGAGGGTTTGAAAAGGAGACCTGTATAGGCGATGGCATGAATTTGGGACTAAGATATTCTTTTCAGTCAGGTTATACTGGGTTGGCCAAAAAGTTCATTTAGTTTTTCTGTATGATGGTTCTTGTAGTGCTTAGTTGTCTTTAACTTCATTCAAAACAATTTTGTTAGATTGTATTGTGACAGCTCTCATATCAGCATACATTTTTAAAAAACTTACCAAAATTTATGAATTTTTATGTAGCCATTTTACCATTGAAGATGGAAGAAAATAAGCAACATTTTTGGCATATTATGCTTTATTATTTTAAGAAAGGTAAAAACACAACTGAAATGCAAAAAAAGATTTGTGCAGTGTATGGAGAAGGTGCTGGGACTCACCAAACATGTCAAAAGTGGTTTGTGAAGTTTCGTGCTGGAGATTTCTTGATGGACGATGCTCCTCAGTCGGGTAGACCAGTTGAAGTTGACAGCAATCAAATCGAGATATGAACTGAGAACAATCAATGTTATACCACGTGAGAGATAGCCAGCATACTCAAAATACCCAAATGAAGCACTGAAAATCATTTGGACCAGCTTGGTTATGTTAATCACTTTGATGTTTGGGTTCCACATAAGTTAAGCAAAAAACCCTTCTTTATGGTAATTCTCCATGCAATTCTCTACTTAATGAACATAATGAAAACATTCCATTTTAAAAACAAATCGTGGTAGGCAATGGAAAGTGGATACTTTGCAGCAATGTGTCATGAAAGAGATTGTGGGGCGAGCAAAGTGAACCGCCACCAACCACACCAAAGGTTGGTCTTCATCCAACGAAGGTGATGCTGTGTGTGTGGTGGGAATGGAAGAGAGTTCTCTATTATGAACCCCTTCCAGAAAACCAAACAATTCCAACAAGTACTGCTCCCAGTTAGACCGACTGAAAGCAGCACTCCAAGAAAAGCATCTGGAATTAATCAACAGAAAATGCGTAATTGTCCACCAGGGTTACACAAGACTGCATGTTTCTTTGATGACCAGGCAAAACTGTTAGAGCTTGGCTGGGAAGTTCAGACTCATCTGCCATACTCACCAGACTCTGCACCTTCAGATGTCCGTTTATTTCAGTCTTTACAAAATTCCCTTAATGGGAAAAAATTCAGTTATCTGGAAGACTGCAAAAGGGACCTGGAATAGTTCTTCGCTCAAAAAGATAAAAAGTTTTGGGAAGATGGCATTATGAAGCTGGCTGAGACATGGCAGAAGGTAGTGGAGCAGAACAGTGAGTACATTGTTCAATAAAGCTATTGGGAAAAAATATGTCTTTTAATTTTACTTTAAGATAGAACGAACTTATTGGCCAACCCAGTACTTGGTGCAAAAAAGGTTATTGGTGACCTTTGAAGGATAATGAAATCTTAGAGTGAATAGGGTTCGAGATGTTGAGGAAGTAAGGACCAGTGGGTACAGATAAGGCTTCTCAGAGTTTGAGAATGGCCCATATTTTTTGAGGTTCACAGTGCATTAAATAGTGAAGAAATGAAAAAAGAGGATTTTGAAAGCATTTGGTATATTTTGCATGATTATACTTAAAATTAACTCTATTAATAACCCTTCACAATACCGCATAATTGTTCTATTTCTATGATAATTACAAATTTATAAAAATGTTAGTTGATAGACCGTGTAGGTAGCAGGGCTGGTGATAGAAGAACAGTTTTATAACAATTGTGTTCTTTGTTTGATTCTGCCACTGCACCTCTTTGATTGTATGTCAAACTTTATTTGAGGGCAAGGAAAAAGTCTAAACTTATGGCCCACTTGGAATGAGGGCAAAATTCCTTCCAGAACCTCAGGACTGAAACATCTGAGATCCTGGAGTGGTTGAGGACTGTGAATGGGGAGTCAGTTGCTGAGTTTGGAAAGCATGTGCCAGAGTAAAGGAGACACGTGTTTTAGAAAGCAAATTCACACAGACACTGTACAAGAGATGCAAAGAAGTATTTTTTAACTGTTGCCTAAATCTGACCTGACTTTTCATACAAGATATCACTCATGGCAGTGGGGGAAAGGTAAAAACTAAATTTCATTCAGGGCAAATCATTTAGCCAGTTCTTTTAGGTAATGCTCAGCTTTCTGGATTAAGAGGCTTAGATGCTCACATCCCTGCTCTTCTGTGTTCACTCCAAGCAGTCATCTGGGCCCGTAGGGTGCAGAGGGGGCTAAGTCACAGCCAGGGCGGTTCCTCCACAGGCACACAAAGAGCAAGAGGGAGGAGTTCCAAGGAATGAATGACTAGATTCTTCTCAACCCCCGTATGCCCTTTTCACTAAAATCGTTCTGCCTGAGAACAGGGCTGCAGTGGGGCTGTGTGCGCTGGGCCCTTTCCCGTGTCTCCCCTTCCTGGGGCCAAGCACGCCCCTCACTCACCTGACTCCATTCTGGTGCTTCCTCCTGGCATGTAAAAATGTCCAGGGATCAAACACAGGGACATTTGGTAAGATCAATGCCGTAAACTTCTTGTAGGGCTCTGCATCTCCCCTTGTTGTTATACATGTGTTACTGTTAAGGAAGAAATGGGATAGAAATATGAATTGGAGAAGAAAAAAACAACATTGTAACCTTTCTGATTGTTAGAGAAGAGCTTTTCCATATATTTTAAAAATGATTGATGGTTGATATAACGTTGTTGTGGTATTTAATCTCACTGGGTAGATTTAAAAGAAAAAAAACTTACTTAGTAATGTCAGTATTTATAATATGCCAGGAAAGACATCCATTGCAACTGTTTTTAAGTTAATGACTTAAAATTTAAATGTCAACTTAAAATGTTAGTACATAGTTTTCTAAACCCTTTTAGATAGTGTGTGAGTAAAATATTTGCAGTTTTCTTGGTGTCATGAAAGGAAAGTGAAGGCAAGTGGCCCTTTGAGCCACGCGGTCTCCAGCTGCTGAGTTATCACTGGTGTTGTCTGTTGCTGAGCTTTGCAGATGCTGAAACTCCTGAACTGCTGGCTGCCTTCTGCTTGGTCAGGAGTGCCCTCTGAAGCTTTAGCCTTAGCTTGTCTCTCACTGAGTTTCTACCCCATTCTCCATCTTGCCTGTGGCCCAAGCAGGTCACCCTACAGCCTCTGCAGTGCAGTCACTTGTGGGTATTTGGACCCTTAGTATTTGTAGCTTTTTTTGCTAACAGCCTTGCTACCTTTTTTCCCCCAGGGAATGCTATGTGAGCATTTGTAGGTCTGGTCCCCACCCCAGCTGGAAACAACTCAAGAAAGCTCCAGTATGGCCTTCTGTCTGCCTCCTGCACACTGTTTCACTTGAATACTCAGTGGCTCCATCCCTCTCACCTCTGCTCAAGATTGGAGAAGGGGGAAGGCTCAGTACAGTCACCTTCCAGGATGTTAAGTGGGAATCCAGATGCAGGCCCTTTGTCCTTCGTCTCCTCAATGTATCCGGAACGCTGACATTCTCTGGGCTAACGGTGGGAGATAGTAGCTCAAACCCTGTGTGTCTCAGCTCTCCCTCCTCTCCCATCCACCCAGCACT
The DNA here is from genome assembly GCA_004027735.1 of Carollia perspicillata. Taxonomy (NCBI): domain Eukaryota; kingdom Metazoa; phylum Chordata; class Mammalia; order Chiroptera; family Phyllostomidae; genus Carollia; species Carollia perspicillata. Next base: position 33,110 of record PVKM010004148.1, read on the forward strand.
TCCGGTCCTGCCTCTTTCTTCCTTTCCTCATAATCCCTTGAGACCCACAAGGGTGAACTTTGAGCTTTATGCCCCTTCTATTTTGGTGGCTTTCAAACTTCTTTGACTGAACCCATAGTAAGGAATATAGTTCATATCATAATCCACAGAAAAAAGTATATTTTACATTGCATTATATACATGCCCTTTCACATACGTATATAAAACAAGAGTTTTTCAAAACAAGGTTTAACCTTACTGCATGTGAGGCATGTCACAATGCTGGTGTGTACCTACTAAATTGATTTTATGGCTTAGCAATGTGTAGTATTAGGGCTATACCATCCTGTACAACTTAGTATGGTTTTTTAAATTCAGGTATTTCCAGAATATTCTATTATTAACTTTTCAAACACACAGAAATGTTGAAAGAATTTTACAGTGAGCACCCTACCACCTACCACCATATTCCTACCACCTAGAATCTGGTATTAACATTTTACTGTACTTAATTTATCAAATGGCTATTAATTTAATCATCTCTGTATTTGTCATGCCATTTCTGACGCATCGCAAAGTTTCAGACATCATGTACTCGCTCTCTTTTTTCCATTCCTTTCCTCTCTCCCTCTCCCCTCTTCCTTCCCCTTTTCCTTCTCTCTCCTCCCCTCCCTCCGTTTCTTCCTTCCTCCTTCCTTCCCTCCCTCCATCCATTCTAAGCTGGCATATGCTGTGATTGTTTTGTGTCTGGGATGTACTAGGTTGTTAAATATCTTCCATATTATTATAAACTAGAGGTAGAATAGGAACAGAAAGCTGTGAGCAGAACTAAAGCCACAGGCCTGCTGGGCTCCTGGTTGGAAGTGATCCATCGTGTCTACTGAAGCATAACAGGAACTTAAAAGGCTCTATGTGAGGTAGGGTTCTGGGAGCTGGTTCACTGTGTGAAGGCAGGGACAGGGTTTCTAATCTCCTCCTCCCCAGTCTCAGTCTAGCTCAGGAAAACTGGCCGAAGAAATTTGCAGTTCCTATTGATAGGTGCAATGGATTTATAGAGACCTGTGGGTTTATGGAGCCAAAGGGGAGCAAAGATTGAGTTTGGTTTCTCAGAACTGAGCCAGCCACCTGCTGCTTCGGTGATTGGATGTACCATCCATCATAGCACCAGAGAGTAGGAGACACACACAAGTTTTTGGAACTTCTGTTTGCACTGGAATCAGTGGGCTAGATGGAACCGATCGAAGAGTTCCTGAGTAGGGAGGGGGCACTTCTCAAGGAAGATACGCAACAAGGGCTGAACTTCAGTAAGAACAAAAGTGAACTCAGAAGGAAGGCAACACATTCAAGAAATAATGGTGACCTTATAACTTGATCAAATAGAAGTTTATCAATTGTACTGATATTTTCTAAGAAACAACTTTTAGTTGATTCTCTATTTTTTGGTCTGCTTTTCACTTTATTAGTTTTGTTTCTTTTAATTTTTTCTTCTACTTATGTAGGGTTTTATTGATTCTCCTTTTTCAAGTTTCTTAAAGTGAAAGTTTAGATTGTTGTTTTTAGCCCTTTCTACTTTTCTAATATAAGTGTTTAATGCTAAATTTCCCTCAAATCACTGCTGTAACTCTATCTAATTTCAATATTTTGTGTTTTTCATTTCAAAAGATTAAAAATCTCATTACGATTTCCATCTGTTATTTAGAAGTGTGCTTTAAAATGTCCAATTATTTGGGTATTTCTATATAACTTTCTGTTATTGATTTCTAGTTTACTTTCTTTGTGACCAGAGAATTCACTCTGTGTAACTTCCTTTGGATAATCTTGAGGTTTGTTCTAAAGCTCAGAATATGGTCTAAACGAATGTGCTGTGTGTGTTCTGCTTTGTTAGTTGGGAGTGTTCTATAAATGTCAGTTTGCTCAAGCTGCTTAATAGAATTATTGCTTACACTTTTCATTATCCTTGCTGTCATTGTGGATTTGTTCATGTCTCTTTGAAGCTCCACTGTTGGAGTCATATATATTTAAGACTGTTATATTTTCTTGATGAATTGACTTCTTATTTTTCAAAGATTTTATTTACTTATTTATTAAAATTTTTAGGTAGAGAGGAAGTGGGGAATAAAGAGAGAAAGAGAGATTCAACAATGTATGGTTGCCTCTTGTCTCTCCACCCCCAACTGGGGAACCTGGCCCACAACGCAGGCATGTGCCCTGACTGGGAATCGAACCAGGGACCCTTTGGTTCGCAGGCCAGCACTCAGTCCACTGAGCCCCACCAGCCAGGGCTCGACTTTCTAAAAATCATCATAAAATACCGCTCTTCTTCATTCCTGTTAATGTTCTTTCTTCTAAAGTCTACCTTGTTTTATATTAATAGAGCTGCACTACTTTTCCTTTACTAGCGTTATTGTGAGACTGTTTTCTGTCCTCTTTTAACCTGTCTGTGTTTTTACATTTAAAGTGTTTCTTCCAGAAAGAATATATTTGGATCTTGCTTTTTAACTCCAATATGACAATCTCTTTTATTGGAATGTTTAGACCATTTATATTTAATATAATTAATGCTATGATTGGATTTAATCTTGTCACTTAAGTTTTGTTTTTCTCATTTGTTATTTATTCCTTTGATATTTTTTCCACACCTCTTTTAATGTAATGATCTGTTAATGATTTGACTTTATATCTATCATGGGCTTATTAGCTATATATCTTTATTTTGTTTTATGTGTATGAGTATATGTATAGTTGCTCCAGGATTTATAACATACATATTTATTTTTTCATAATCTATCATTGAATAATATTTATTCATTATAATTTAAGACACTTATACCAATATATTTCCACTTATTTCTCCTGTTCTTTGTGCTGCTACTGTCATACACTTATGTCTTAAGTATTTCATTATTTTAAAATAAGGAGAAATAAAAAAGACATTTCCAGTCCCTATAGGAGAATGGGAAACACAAAGCTAGAAAAGAGGGTGGTTGAGTATGAGAAGGTGGTGAGGTAACTTGATTTAAGAAGGGATCCCAGCATTCAGGAATGAGGAGAAATGAGTTTGAACAGTTAAGAGAGCCTTGACGATGGAAGAATGTACGTGGAAGGATAGGGTTTATGTGGCAATTTCCTCCTATATTTGAAATCCTGGAACTAAGGCCCTCGTTCCAGGCAGACAGTTGCAGCTGCAGCTTCCTTCTCTAATAGCTTCTTGTCGAGGTGGTTTGATCCCTAGTTCAGCTGATGGGTGCCACAGGAATAGTTGGAAATGAATAAAACAGAGACAGAGAACTGGAAAAATAAACCCGCAAAACTAATATGTGCAACGAGTCCAGGAGAAAAGGAGAGAGCGTTAGAAAGAAAAAAAACGTTTCTTGAGAAACAAAGGCCAAAATTTTGATAAATATTAAAATCTAACAGATCCAAGAAGCTCAACGAATTCCAAGCAGATAAATCCACCCCACTCCAATAAAAACACAGAAGACACATTGTAATCAAACTGTAAAAAAATGTGATATATATATATGTTAAAAGCAGTAGAAAGAAACATAATATCAAGAGAAGCTCACATAAGAATGATGTCCAATGTCGCATCAGAAACTGGAATAGCCAAAAGACAGTAGGACCAGTGCCTTGAAGCTTGAAAGATGTGCAGATAAGGGAACCCTCGCACATTGTCAGTAGGAATGTAAATTGGCGTGGCCACTGTGGAAAACAGTATTTTTCATTTCGAAAAATTAAAAATAGAACTATCATGTGATCCAGCAATTCCACTTCTGGGTATTTATCCAAAGAAAATGAAAAGACTAACTTGAAAAAATATATGAACCACCAAGTTTATTACAGCATTCACAATACCCAAGACATGGAAGTAACCTACGTGTCTCTAGGTGGGTGAATGGATAAAGACATGTGTTATGTGTGTATACATATCCCAGCTCCTCAGCACCGTCTCAGGCATGGGGGTCAGCTAGCCTTCGGAGGACCGTGGCTCCAGGTTAAAGCTTGTTTAGACTTGTCCTTGTTGGATCACTTTTCTCTGCTTATTCAAGCCATGCATGAGATTCAGCCCTATTTAAAGTAGCAACTCATGTGCTCAGAAAATCTGCTATTCAATTTATATATATATATTTTCAAGTTATATATATTTATTCAAGGTATATATATATATAAACTCAATTTACTCAAGTTATATATATAAATTTAATTTCACATACAAATGATTTTTAATCTAAATTAATTCTAAATTTTTCCCTATATGTATAGTTTTTACTCTGAATCACTTATTTCTAATGTGGGCTGTGTGTGTTTGTGTGTTAGAGCATGTATGGGCTAGCCTTGGGAGCACTCTGGCTGCAGGTTAACGCTTGTTTAGACTTGTCCTTGTCGTGACCGCTTTTCCCTGCTTCTTTGAGCTGTGCAAGTCAACCCTCGTGCTCAGAGAACTCTGCTGTTCAATTTTAGCAAAATTATCTATGTACCCACCAATTTCTATTGCAAGTTAGAACCCTGACATAGAACTGGGGTGTCGTCCAGGTTTGGTGCACAACCTTTACACCAATTGGTGAGAGCGGGGGTTAAGTGGAAAATTTAAGTTAAAAATGAGGATATAGGTTTTAAGAACTTCTAAAAATGTTATTCAGAGTTATACTTGAGTTTTAAATCCTTTTCCAGCCTATTATCTGTTACATCTTACTGTGACTCTCTGTCCCTAAAAGTGTATTTATGCTGACATCATAAAAGATAAAATTAAAGCCCTCTGCAAATGTCATTCGACACTGGACAGTAACTGTAGCCCGAATGACCTGCTGTCATGAAGTATAAAAGTCAAGGCAGCATTCTAATGAAAACAGCTTTTTTAAAAAATTGATGTCTGTTAAGGAAAACAGCCATCTGTTCCATTTAGGAAGTGACTGGAAATTAGAAACAGAAAATAGGGCTTGAAGAGGAAGTCACTGCTGTACACCTTTTCCTTTTAACATTTGTTCTTGAGAAAAAAGCTTTTGGGGAGAATAACAAGGGTGATGATTATTATATTATCTTTATTTTTGTACCAATGTGTGTATCAATTGCATGAATTTCCTGGTGTTTTGGCTTTTGTGAGAACTTTGATGTACATTAGAAATGCTTTCTCTTCCTGTGTCCTCATCAATTAAAAACTATCTTTCTATAATCATACCTGTATATTTTCTGCTTTGGCAATGTTTATATCATGACTATTTTTTTCTAAGAAAAATACTAAGAGATAAAAATGCAATATGGAAATTTTCTTTATTTAGTGGGACCATATTTTACAGAGGATTAATTTTTGCATCTTGTAATGCTTATATTTTTTCAAACATCTAACAGATTTTCAAATAATGGCCATTAATAAATACAGGTTGAATACATACAATCTTTGAAAGAAGATGTCAACAGAGATATTGAATATGCATTATAAAAAGAATTATTAGTTGAATTCTCCTTACATATTATGTCTCTACCAAACTGTTTCTAGAAAAATGGAATGGTATTACATTAGTGATTTTTATATTTTAAAGGTTGAAGAAACCTATATAGTGTATACATGTTGCATCATTTAGAATAGTATGTGTTTTGCGACTTCTTATATTTGAAGTATCCTGTCATATAGTAATTAATTTCCCTTTAAAGTGTGTCCTTGCCTTAAACAGAATAATTTCAGTGTACAGTCATTGGAGTGACACATGTGAAAGTGCAGTATTTCTCTACGTGAGATGTGGTTCCCAGTGGCAGCACGTAGGTCTTTTCTTGCAGAGTTACTTTGGTTTTCCATCACGTCTAGTTAACAGGTGGACCATGTGGAGTACTTTGTGCTCTTCCTTCATATGCATACATACATACTTCTCCCTTTTATGATGTTACTCACTAAGACAAGTTTTCAAAATCTACTTGAGTTGGTTATAGGCCTCGAGATCAGAAAATCTAAAAATGTAATTTTTCATAGTTTGACTTAATTTTGAAGTTTATATATTTCAGTTTGCATTTGCAAATAGACCTCCCCACTTTCAAGTGTACAATTCAGCACAGGTCAAAGGCAAAGACATCTCATCTACTTCTTGCCATAATTTCTTTATCTTTGTGGAAATGAGAGCTGTTTGCTTTGGGTTTCTGTGAATGTTGACATTTGAGTGGGCTGCCCCGTCTACCTTTTCTATCCTCGCCATCCCCCATTTATGATGTTGTTTCTGAGGGAAATGTATTTTGAATCTTACGCTCATCAATAAACACATCAATTGAAACAAAATTCACTTGTAGTGTTAAATTAAATTAAAAAAAAAAACCATTTAGCCCTGGCTGGCGTGGCTGAGTAGATTGAACACCAGCCTGTGAGCCAAAGGGTCACCGGTTAGATTCCCAGTCAGGACACATGCCCGGGTTGTGGGCCAGGTCCCCAGTAGGGGGCACGTGAGAAGCAACCACATGTTGATGTTTCTGTCTCTTTCTCCTTCCATTCCCTCTCTAAAAATAAATAAATAAATAATTTAAGATAAGATTTAGAGGCAAAGACTGAGAGATGAGTTGAATTATTTTACTGCTGTGCATGGCACAATCTGATTTATGCTTTAGCAGGACCACTGTGGCTACTCTGAGAGTGGATGCAAAACCCAGTGAGCACTGGCTTGGACGTGAGGCTCAGGTGAGGGAAAATGGGACAGGTCATTTGAAACCAAAGGATACACACCATCTCTGTGTACTTGGGACAGCTAAGTCTTCAGTGGCTAGGACTCCTTGGTCTTGATGATGAGATAAGTGCTGGATGGCTGGAGGTTGTTTCCACTGCATGTAGCTCCCTTAGCCGATCTGGCAGAAACAGCTAGGTTTTTACGACACAGACTACGGCATTCAGCAGAAGCAGGGTTGCTGCGGGCGAAGTGGCCAGGTTGGGGTTCTGAAGTAGTTTGGACTCTGAGGTGTAGATCTTCCTCTTCTGCAGGCAGACACTGTTTACAACCACAGCAAAGTCAGAGTTCTCAGGGGTACGGAGTAGAGTCACAACCCATCCATGGATTCTGAAATCTGACTTCAAGTGTTACAGACTTCTACAACATAAATTCCTGACCTTTTTGTATGTGTACATTAAAACCTAATCATTGATTTTAAGCTTTTATAAGCATTCCTAAATTTATCTGTCGGTCTAATCTTGTCTCTATCAATCATCTATCCATTTCTATCTTCTATTATATTTTCCCCAGCCACAAGGGAAAAATATTTATATTAATAGTTACAATTTTTTTCTGCCCAGATGAGTAGGAATTCCAGGATTTCTTCTGGAAGTCTCCCTTTTGAAGTTTCTTAATTTTCTTTCCTATTATAACACAGCTCAGTGAGGCCCATCTCATTGCATTAATGAAGCTGTACAACAGCCCTAATATCTCCAGAAGGAAGGGGTCAGGAGCTCCATCCTGTTCTGCCCCAGACGCTCCTTTACTCTGCAGAGAAATGCAGTGATGGGTGGCTCTGTCAGACCACAGATAAGGTGGTGTGACACCCTTCTCCTAGGACGCTTACTACGTGTCCTAGGTTTGTAAAACTTAAAGGCACTCCAGAGCTTCTTTCCAGAACAAAAAAGGAGATCTGTTCCCTTCACTTTTAGGCAGCGGAGAGGCTGACAAGCTTCAAATGGCAGCTAAAAAAATCAAAACATTTTGGCTGATAGAAGATTTTGTGAGTATGCTGACAAAACACATAAACTGTTACGCATGTGTATCTTATCTGTACACACGCAGAAGGTACATCATAAGCTCCAGATTACTAGTATTGAACAAATTTTATATTTCAGTTGTTCGGACATGCTTGCATTTTCTTTAGACAAATTTAATTTTTTTATATGTGAGATTTTAAACCCTATTTGGATGTGGATTTGATGAAGGGACATCTCCATATTCATGCATATATATTGTTTATACAACTATTAAAGTATGTTGTTTAATTTTTACTTGTATTTCTTATAAACATTTTACAATGTTAAATATATTTTTATCTTTATATTTAATTGCATGTGTTTACAGTATTTTATTTCACATATTACTAAAGGTAAGTAAGAAACAAATTATCCTAAATTAGCATATCTCTTAAATTTAGCTGCATTATATAGCAAATAATATCCTTTTCCTTCATAAGGAAATTTATATTAGTGAACTAAAATGATAAAAACACATTTCTGTTATCTTATTTGTAACCTGTAATTTCTGAAGACCAATTTAAGGTATATTGTCTCATTAAATGACATTAAATTAGACCTCAGTCGTCTGTTTCCTGTCACTTCCTATTATTTTGTACTTGCTCATCAATCCTTGGGGGAAATCAGAGCCTGTGTGGCACTCCTTGATTTGCATAATGCTCAGTGAGGGCGTGGTCAGGAGGTACCTCCCGCCTCCCCACAGACTGATGTTCTTCTCCAGCTCTCTGTTAATCCCACAGGTCCTGGCTCTATGAAGCATAATGAATGAGACTTAAAAAGTAACTTAAAAATAAACTCTACTATTTTAAATGTTTAAATATGCTTGTACATTATACATTATTGAAGTTTAGTGTTGTGTTGTCATTCACTATTTTGTTTCATCACCTTAGTTTCTTATAGTTACAATATTAACCATTTCTCCAGGGTTTACTTTGGAAAATCCATGGGCAAATGACCTAATATTATAATAGTCTGGGGGATTATATATGCACACATTTCTAATTATGGAGACATATTGTTTGTAACTGTAAAACAGAATCTAGGCCTTGTGGAGACCTGATCACCCTGTTTTCATGAAAACATCTCTTCTTTTTCACAGTGAATTAATATTTCCCATCCATTTTTTAAAATGTAGCAGTTGTCCCGTAACTGAATCAATGATCTTCTATAAAATTACAGAAATTTATAAAGCATAAAATGTAAGTCTCCTAACCAAAACCATCCCCCAGAGATAACTGCTTTTAATAACATTTTTTCTGGGCATATTTGTATAAATACATATATCTATCTATCTATATATATATATGCACACAGAAATAGAAATACTATATACCTTTTTTCAAGTAATATTCTGTGACTTATTTTATTATTTACTATCCCATAGACATGGACCTTTTGCCACGTGACTACATACTGAGAGACCGCTGTTCATGGCTGTGTCTTCCACTGTGTTAGGCTTTAGGACCTAGTGACTCTTTTAGGTGGTGATAAATAGAAAAATAGATACTATGACAATTAGAACTAGAATTACTGGAAGAAATAATACCCACAGTTAGCTTTTCACAGATATTGCCCAATGCCTCCACAGGAAGTTTGAGCCTGTTTTCATTACGTCCAAAGATGGATCAGTGCTTCATTTCCCTGTGTCTGTACTTCTGTCCACCTGTGTCAGCCTCCAGGGTTAAAAATAGCCTTATTTAAAAAATTAATAGGCTGGTTATTAGTGAAATTAAATGTATTTCTGTACATTTGTTGCTCACTTGTGTTTCTTCTATATTCATCCATTCATAATTTTGCCCACTATGTTCATCTTCTCTTATTTGGTGTGAACATTCTTTACAGGTTGTTTCTAAATTACCTGTCATAGAAAAATGTAATACATTTCTTCTTAAATTTGTCATTTAAATTTTCTGGTGTCCATTGACATATAATAATTAAATTTCTATTTAATGAGCTCTGTCACTTTTTTGAACATATAGTTTCTTGGTTTTGTATCATGCTGAGTAAAACTCCCACATTCTAAGAATATAAGAATATTTCCCTTAGTATTTTTATTTTTTTACCTTTAAATCTTTAATTATTTGGAATTTATTGTGTAGTCATGCTAACAGTATATAACTCCGTATAAAAGCCCATATTTTCCCATTACAAAATTAATTTATTTGTCATGTAGAACTTTAAAAATATTAATTAACAGAGTAGTTCATAAATTAATTACTCTGAAAGTTTAGGTATTCTGTATATCTTATATTGAATTTTAACTATGACTGTATATAGACTCTACATTATGAATTTCTGTAGCAGAGAATACAAAGAGGGAAATTACTGATAGCTTGCATATAGGAGACCTTCAAAATATTGAAAGCAATTCCATTTGGATTCTTTTTCTGACTGAAGAATAAAGTACCTATGAATGTCGATAAGTAATTAACTCATCCAATCTTGATCCAAGAAGCATGTTTGATTCATTTGATATTGAATTTACTCTCAAATCCCAAGACCTCACAACTTGCAACAGTGGAGGTAGGATGGGGAACTAGGGGAAGTAATTAAAAATCCTGGTAGGTAGTAGCCAATGTGGATAGGAGCCACTGGTTAGGGGAACCCAATTGTGTGCCTATAAATATTTGTTCCTGATAAATATAGATGATCGTAAGTAAATAGAAGAATGAGTAAATCCTAATGTAGCCAGTTGAGACATCATATATTCTTCATCATTGTAATATTACTACACTTTGGTAGATGTTCATTGTTATGACAGTTTGAAAAACGTCCTGTGAGAAATACAGACGCCTGAGTATGTGAGGGCAATCTCGCTCTGACCCCAAGCTCAGTCTGATGGGGGAAGGTGGACATCAGTTGTGCATGTTGAGTCCTGGAGATGATCATGCATAGATGAGAACAATTACTTTGTTTAGAGTTTAAAAGCCATAAATGTTTTCTGAAGTAGCTCGTGGATCAACCGAGAAAACTAGGCCTCTTGAAAAATGGGCTTCCTTAGAATTTGTTCAACTCACCTGTATAGGTCAAAGTTGCAGATTCCAGAGAAGTAGAGATAGTTATCCTTTCATGGATCAGGGAGACAGTAGAACCCAGAGGTTAAGGGTTAGACTTCTTTGGTTCAAATCCTTGCTGCCTCTTACTGTGTGACTGTGAATGAGGCAAGCTCCATGTTCCCTGGGGTTCTTATTTATTGAATGGGAATATCTACATGGTTCTGTGAATATTGATGAGGTAATACATAAAAAGAGCTAGAAACAGTTCTTGGCTCATTCTTTATCCATTTGTCTTTAAGGAATAAGTACACGTATATTCTAAAAGTTTGGTTAGTGCTGGCTGGTATGGTTCAGTGGAGTGAGTGCTGGCCTGTGAACTGAAAGGTGACCGGTTTGATTCCTGATCAGGGCACATGCCTGGGTTGTGGGCCAGGTCCCTGGTTGGGGGCGTGTAAGAGGCACCCAATTGATGTTTCTGTCCTTCTCTTTTTCCCTCCCTTCCACGTTTTCTCTAAAGAGAAATAAATAAAAATCTTAAAAAAAATTGATTAATCTAAAGTTCATCTGCCTCAGAAGGTTCATGGTCACTGGGGACAGCAGTAGTTCAGCCATGGGACATACTTATATTAAAAATTCAGTATTTATTTAAAATTTAAATTTAATGAGCATCTTAAAATTTTATATGCAAATCTGGCTAAGAAGGGTAAGGTGGATGGTGGTGATTAGAAATACTTAAGTATAACCTAGAGGGAGAAACAATTAACAGATTTTATTCATTTATTTGAATATCTTATCTTTTAATCCTTCATACCTAATATTTTTGCTGTTACTATGAAGGGGATTTAAAAATTATTAGTACATTTTCCATTATGTAGTAGTTTCATCATTGTTTAGTTCTCAATATTCTATAGTGTCAATTGTGATGTCTCTGTTACTCCAAAGTTTGTTTAGGAATGTATTTTTAAGTGTTCAAATACGTGCCTTTTTTTCCTCCTTACAATTGCAGGTTTTTAATTCAGTTGCTTTTCTGTCAGACAGTATGGTCTATATCTTAGGTTAGATTCCCCTGGACTCATAGCATGAGAGAGAGGACCTCTCTACTCTTCTTTTGTTGGTGAGGATGATTCTAGGTGCAGACATAATGGGTACAAGGAGGCAGAGAAGAAGGAAGAGCCCATGCAAAAATCTGTTGCTGAGTTGGCCAACATGAAGTGTGACTCAGTGCTCAACAGCTGTGTGAACTACATCTCAGTAGTGTCCTTTCTGTAGACGACAGGGGGAGGTATTTGTCCAATGGCTTCCTTTTCCCATTGGTCAAAGGTTAGCATTGTGGAGCATCAACTTTCCCACACTTCTGGGTTACACATATGAGAGCACCCCCCAGGTTCCTGTGGCACCCTGTGCCTCAGCATCAACGGAGTAGCCACTGGGCAGGAGGGAGAGGTCTGTGGCTATGACTGCAGGTAAGGTCCTTCCAGGTCATGTCCGTGGATGGATGGGGAGACCGGAATGGACTAGCTGTTGTGTAGGCACCTTAGTCTGTAACTGGTGGCTGCAAACTATCCCTTTAATGATGGAGACAGAGTGATCACTGCTTGGGCTTTGCTGAGGGGGCAGATGGGGGTATGTGTATATATGTATTTTTATATATGTATATATATTTACATATATACTTAATACATATTTTTGTGTATATATGTATTTTTTAAACATTTTTTAAATTTTTAATTTTTTCCATTGCCATCTCTCCCCCTTATACTCTGCCCCCTCCAATCACCACACTGTTGTCCATGTCCATGAGTCCTTTTTCCTTTTCACTCAGTCTCTCCACTCCCAAACCCCCACCTTCATGATCTCCACTGTCAACCTGCTCTCCTTTGAGTTTGTCTTTGTTTTGCTTATTAGTTCAGTTTGTTCATTAGATTCCACATATGAGTGAAATGGTATGGTATTTTATCTTTCTCTGACTGGCTTATTTCACTTAGTATAATGTTCTCCAGGTCCATCCATGCTGTAGCAAAGGGTAAGGTTTTCTTCTTTATTATGGCCAAGTAGTGTTCCACTGTGTAAATGTCCCATAGTGGTTTTATCCACTCATCTGTGATGGGCAGTTGGGCTGCTTCCATAGCTTGTCGATGGTAAATAATGCTGCAGTGAACATAGGGATGCTTATGTTCTTTCAAATTAGTGTTTCAGATTTCTTCAGTGAGATTCCCAGAAGTGGGATGCTTGGGTCAAAAGGCAGATCCATTTTTAATTTTTTGAGGTAACTCCAAACTGCTTTCCACAGTGGCTGCACCAGTCTGCATTCCTACCAACACTGCAAAAGGGTTCCCCTTTCTCCACGTCCTCGCCAGCACTTGTTTGTTGATTTATTGATGGTAGCCATTCTGACTTGTGACTGGCGTTTCTTTTTAACTTGTTAAATTTCTGATCATTATGACATAAAGCAAAATTTTTTTCTTACTCAAAGAATTATATTGTTGCTACTATGGTACTTTTCCCTGGTTTTTCAAAATCTCTTTTACTTTTTCATCTAGAATTACTAAATATGTTCTGTAATGCTTGTCACACATTAATGTCAATGAATCTAAGCTATGTTTAAGTTATCCACTGGCATCTAGTAATTATCCAGAACCATGAAATGCAAGGCAGTATCTTCTGATGTGTAAAATTTCAATCCTGAAGAGACTTCCTTAATTTAAAACTCATCTTTAGACAGTTTTAATTTAAACTTCTTTTACATTTAAAAATTACATACTTTCCATAATTAAAGTTCTCCTTTGATCAGTAGTTTACTAGGGTCTTGTGTATACAAATACATAAATTATTAGAGAGATGATGGCATAAGTATTAACAGAGTCATTTTAAAAATTCTTACATTTTCTAATCAAAATTTTTCCTTGTATAAAGACACTAAATTCCTTACAAAAGTTGGTCAACTGTACATGTTAAATGCCAACTTTCAGAGCAAATGATCTCCTATGGATTTGTTTTAGCATTTTGTAAAAACAAGCATTATTCCTACATATTGAAAGGACATGAAAATAACTATTTTGTCATGAGAACTTTTTGGCTAAATTTTATTTTCAGTTCTGTTGTGAACTAATATGAAAAAGCCCAAACACCCAGCCCTGATCATTGTCTTGGTACCAGAGTATGTGAATTCTGATACCTTTTCATCACTTGTACACTAGGAATTCTATTTTTTAAATGATATCCTGCCAGCTTTTTCACAATCCATTAATTCCTGGATCAACATCAGAAGGAGTGTCAGAGCAGAGTGAAATTCTTGTCAGACACAGATGTCAGGATCAAAAGTCAGAGACATTCTCGAAGCAGCAGGGAAGCAAGATTGTTAGACTTTAATCGGAACAATTAGTATCTGCCATGTGACAGCCGCGATGCCCTGCCTTACATTTCTGGTAGGTTTTAGGCATGCTGAAAGACAAAGTCCTCTTCCAAGTTTGGTGGGAAATAGCACGAGCTTCTGGTCTGATTACTTTTGTCAAATATTCTTGAGTTTTGTTGATCCTCTCCAGATTTCCTTAAATGGTGAATTACTGATACACTTAGACAAACGAGGGGCCAACTGTTACAGAGACAAATTTTCATCTTCTCTGAGTGCGTGTAATACAAGGTGACTTGCTTTATGGATGTTTGTGGTGGTTAGTACTCAGGAGGCTTTTCCAGCTATTTTACCGTATCTCACAGAGCGAGAGCTTTTATGGTCTGGTCTCAGATCGCTCTGGTGGATGTTCAATAAATGTGAATCATTGATGGAGGGAAAAGTAATTAAAATTAGATGTTGAGATCTCAGTGAAATAATTTTTTTGAAATCAGCTATTATGTTGTGCTTGTGTCTTCATTAAACCAAAATAACCTTCTTTGAAAAGAAAATCAACCAAATCGCTGTTTTCACTATGTGTTGTCAATAAACTAATGTGATTTTTTTCAATAATAAGTTGCTTTGATTTTTGTAGTCATCCCTTGTAAAAAAATGTGTAACAACAGTTTCCATATTCAGAGGTCAGCTTTTGGGACAACCTCCAACATCAGGAACTGTTAAGTTAAAAGACATGTCTGGCAATGAGAAATGGTTCTTTAAGGTGTGAGCATTAAGACATAGTTGAGAAGGCCCAGACACCAAAATTATCCTTATTGTGATAGAATTAATCAATTCACTGTTGGTGGAAAAGGGCCCTCTAATGGGCTAATGATAGCCATAGGAACAAGCCAACAACCGTGGGAAAGAGCATGAATTAAAGAGGAGAGAACAGACAGGAGGCCAAGAGCACGATGGCATGAACAGGGGCAGGAATCTTACATAGTGGCAAGGCTGCCAAACGGAGGCCACTCTCATGGTGGAGACTTCTCTCCTGCCATGCCCCTGAGTCCCCCAAACCACGAGGTGAGTAGGCCATATTTTGATATAACCTGATGATATTTTCTCAACATTATTCAAAGTGTAAAAAAGCATCTTTAGAATTTATGCTTTTTATTGTTCTATAACATATCTAATTAAAGTATACATATGCTAGCTAAAAATTGCCTTAAGCAAATCCCATGATTACCCCTTCCCTAAAATGGTACTTAGACATTTTTAATGTAATGTTATGGAACGACCATTGAGGAGTCTTATAGTTGAGTGACAGACACACTAGCTGAAACTGTAGTGGAAGGGTGCACGGTGATCACCTCCACAATGACCCTTGCAGACATCCTTCAGCAGCAGAGGCAGATTATTGCATAGCTCTCCTGCGTGGGAGATAGTAACCTGCGCCTCTCAGGAATACTTTCATGGCCTTATTTATGTTCATTTTAATGATGATGGGGACAAAAACAGTCATAGGATTCACAGCTGTATACTTCATCAAATACATGCACATACATTGTATCAATTAATTCTCATAACAACAGTGAAGTAAGCTTTTTTCAATGTTAGAGATGGTGAAATAGACTCAAAGTCATTTAGACAAATATTCAAGGTCACCTAACTAGTAAGTTCTTAGGCTGGTATTGAACTCCGTCCTTTGTCCATTGCATCATCACTTCCTCAAATGGTCCAGGTATGGCAGAAATGGCAAAATTACAAAGATTTGTGTTCCATCAATAAAAAAAGATAAAATAAATTATCGTACATGCATATGATGGAATTGCACAATCATTAAAATAATGCTCATGGAACCATTTCAATGATGTAGAGAAGGCTCACAATATAACATTAAAAAGTGAAGTTTCAGAACAGAATAGAATATATCTCAGTTATACATACAAAATATGTTTTTATGTGTAAAGGAAAACACATGGTGTTTTTTTCTAAGTTGTAGGATAATAGGTAACTTAAAATTTTTTCTTATAAAATTTTTGTAAGAAATTATAAAATTTTCTAAAAAACTTTAGAAAATTTTTCATATTTTCTAAATTGTCTAAAATGAGCATACAGAGTAATCAGAAAAAGTTACCCTGTATAACAGTTACTTAAATAAATTCATATTGGTTGAGTTGGTATCATCAGAAATTCTAATAGAGAAATTATAGATAAATTTGGGGTGAATGATCCCATGACCAGTTATAAGTGTATTTTCAATCTACCTCTGTGGCACGGTAAGAAACAACATATTGCCTACACTGAATCAAAGCCAAGGACTCGTGCTATCCTGAAAAAACTGACCAATCATGATGTTACAGAACTTTCTGTAGCTAAGTGACTGCAGTGGTGCTGGTGATAAGAGCATCCCATGTATTGGTTTTCCTGTCAATGTTAAGATCAAGAGCTGGTCCAGGCAGGACTGAACCAGAACCGTCCAGCTCCCCTCACTGTCGTCATTGATTTGCTCGTGTGTCCTGTTTATTATTGGGAGTGAGGACTTTCTCAAAATATTTTTTCTTTGTCCTGGAACCATTAAGTCAGGCAAAACATTTTGATGTGCAATAAATACCTGTGTGGTATCAAGTAAATGATTCTTTCTGTTGAGTCAGCATGGTCAGCAGAGTAAAGTGTTTGGTTGTGTTCCCCAAAGAGCCAGTCAATGGCTGTCAGTGTCCGATGTGATGGCCTTCTCTGCAGGAGGGCAAGGCCATTGGAGGGCAACGTAATATTTACCTGGTGGCCTGTGTGCCATCTATTATTTTTCCAAGGGGCACGAGTCAATCACTTTGTTAATCCTATTTTGGGGCACTTGCTTACTGTGAACACTGCCCAAGGACTATTCATAAGAGAAATAAAAAACAGAAATCACTGTCTGTGCCCTGGAAAGGCTTAGAATCCAATTAGAGAAGGAAGCCACATACTGACATGAGAACATATGCATCACAATATATGAACAAATTCAGACTGATGTACCACAAGCTGCAATATTGTGAAAAGATGAGCACAAAGATGTAGTTTGCCTTTATCATACAAATTGTGAAAATAAACGGGGGGAGTCATTGTGTATCTCCTGTACCGGAAAGGGACCTTTTATATTTACCTTTTTATCTTTACTGTACTTGACGCAATGCTTACCTAACATGTGGCAGGAATGTAATAAATATGGTATTTAATGAATGACTTAAATTAGAGAATTTGATTTTTAAAGAGGCTGTAATAGTCATACACACAAGAAAAATTACAACCAATAAACAGAGTATTTTGCCAAGTAGCCAAATTATCTAATATTTAATGCCCAACACATGTTATTCTATCATTGTAATGAGGGAGAACGTATTTTAGAAGTCTTCTAAAGTTTATTACATTATGCATTTTTATATCAAAATAATTTACATTTTAATTTGTTTTAAATTATTTCTTCCCTGCAAAAATTGACTATAATCTATATATAGTAAAGGATGCATATCATAAGTAAATGCTTTATGAAGTTTTAAAGATGTTAATTCACTCCTGTAACTACCATCTAAACTAAGTAAGACAAAAAAGAACATTACCAGCAGCCAAGATGGTTTCTTCTTGCATCTTCTCATTAATAGTCCCCCGAGGAAACCACTATTCTGACTTCCATAACCATTGATTTGTTTGCCTGTTCCTGAGCTTCACCTAAATGACATCATAGAGTATATGCTCTTCGATGCCTGGCTTCTTCTGTGCAGCTTAAGGAGGTCTGTCATGTTGTTGAGTATCTTATTTTATCCTTTTATATTTTTGTGTATCATCCATTTTAAACTGTACTACACCATACCGCAATTTATTCATCCATTCTCTGATTGATGGGTATTTGGGTTCTTTCCAGTTAGATTTTAACTATTATGAATGTATGTTCTTTGTACATGTCTTTTGATATATTTACTTATTCCTTTTGGATATGTACATCTTAGAGTGGAATTGCAAGGACATAAGGTAGGCATATATTTAACTTTAACAGATTCTGACATGGTATTTTCCAAAGTGGTCAAGCCAACTCATCCTCGTACCTGTGTGTATAGGGGTTCCGGTCAGCCTACATCTTCATCAACACTTAGTACCATCAGTCTTTCATTTCAGTCATTTTGATGAGCGTGTATTGCTATCTCATTATGGTTTTCTGGTCATTGTTAGTAGCTCCATTATCCATGTGCTATAGTTTTTTAGTTATCACCGCATTGTTGAGTTTTGGATTCAATTCCTTCAACGAATGTTTATCAAGTGCCTGCCATGTGTGAGGTACTAATCTGTTTGTTGGAGATACCCCAGCAAACAAAACCATTACATTCAGTAAGAATATCTTTTCACACTGTCTGGTCTTTAATGTCTCCCAAAGAATAAAGCATAATGGCTCTTTTTATTACAATGACGGGTTTTAAAAAATAGTTTATTTTTTATTGTATTTTCCCCATTACCATTTACTGCCCTTATACACTCTTCCACCTCAAGGTTATGAAGAAGTTCGGAAATGCACAGGAAGGAGCAGTGGGGTTTTCCCTTCTGTCATCTCACCTGAGAGGACAGGGGACTAGCGTCTGCCACTGGTCACTCTCTGAACCTCTGCATGGCTCTTTGTTTCAAACTTAGCTTTTTTATATCTTAAGTAACTAGACTGGACAGGTTGAGCTGAGGTCTTTTTCAGCCAGGAATTTGCCTCACTGATTTGTCAGAAGGCAACAGTGTAGGGTCGGACCTCTGCAGTCACTCCTGGGGCCTTCGACTCTTACAAGCGAGGGGCTAAGAAGTATTCTCTAGGCCAGTTTTTCAATGTCACTCATGTTTATAGTATTCCTGTCATTGTATATAATAGTGTCATGTGATCATGTTCTCATCTTAGCTGTGTTGGCCAGGAATATCAAAGGGTCTATATTAAAAGGATTTGGTGCACAGAACGGGAACTGCAACCATTGTTAACAAAATCTTACAGACAAGTCTCCACACTCAGTGGCTTATGTTCAGTTTTTACGTATCAGAGACCTATTGAAGGAACTCTGTCATTCTGGTCTTACAACCCAAAATGTGAATAGTACTTTATAAGCATCACTTTCAAAATATATGGAGTCACGTTGTACCACTTGTGACCCAAACACTTAGATGTGGTGGGACCTCCTTGGTTAGTACTTTGATTCTACCCTGTGGGGCCAGCGACCCTGAGATGTATTGAGCGGCTAGAAAATTTCACGCCCCTTAACCTTGTCTATGGAATACTCAAAATAGCTTTCTGTTGTCCGTGTTTTCCAGCCATAATAACTTCCCCACAGACACTTCTGAATCTCTGGCAGGGCTTTAAAATTACCCTTGCGAGCTCACCTACAGCATTGTATTGTCTAGTCTGAGGCGCTTACTGGGGTGGAAATGAGTGTGCCAGAGTGTGACAGAGTTTTGGCGCCGACAGGACTGCCGTTCTCCTTTGTATCCTCTCTCTCGTTGCTGTGACTGGCCATAGCAGGAGGAGGAGCTCACTTTCAGAATTCGACCACCACACAGTAGAAGGGTAGTGGGAAGGTGAGCACATCACTCATTGGCAAATATTTATGCATTTATTTCTTCAACGAACATTTACTGATACCTGAGTGTGTGCCAGGTAGAGCATTGGGAGTAAAATATTTTAAAAAATAAAACTTTCAGGAGCTGGCCTGAGATGCTCATGGTTTCGTCAGGGAAGTCCTGTAGATCAGTACATTCAATATGATGTAATGATTGTTATACTATAGATCCCGATGAAGGTGCTATAGTATACAAAGCAGAGAGTAATGCTTTTTCTGTGTGTATGCATCCACGTACATACATACCAGGAAAGGCCTACTAGAAGATATGATGTCTAAACCGAATTGTGAAATACGACTAGAGCTCAGGAAAGAGGGGAGGAAATTCCTGCCAGAGGAATAGCTTATGCCCAGGAATAGTACTTTAGCGGAGCAGCGAAGTATATGGAAACCTCGAAGTAACTGACATAGTAGGATATATAGTTGGGACATAGTTCAGTGGAGAAAGATGGTGTAGTTGGGACACACAGCCAGAAAGACCAGAAGACACTGGACTATTAAGTCCTTGTTTGTGATGCTAGGGAGTTTTTCCATGAAGGGTTTTAGTTAGGAAGTGAAAAGGTTGTAATTATATTTTTAGGAAGGAAATTATGAATACAAAAGGGATAAATCAGAGTGGGTTAGTTTTGAGAGCAGAAAGAATAGTCAAAAGGCTATTGCAGTGATCCAATGAGACCTGATGAGGCTCTGAATTAAGATGTTATAAGTGAAGATAAAGAGACAAAGAAGGATTTGAAGGACTTTGCTAAGTCAGAGTTGGTGGGACTTTGTGATTTGCTGAATAAGGAAAAGGAAGGTGTGAGTCCCTGGTTTCTCCA